>WUQG02432434.1:0-37582 GCA_011317285.2 Androctonus mauritanicus | reverse complement strand
TTTGTGAAAATTTAGATGCGTTATTTTGGTTGATGTTATCATATTATTTTCTTAAATCGTCAAACAAGTATTTGCATTTAAATTGCATGTAAATACTTGTTTGACGATTTAAGAAAGTAATATAACATCAACCAAAATAACGCATTTAAATTTTCACAAATATCTTGTTTCGGTAATACTATACTTGGCTTATTTTTCTACATATGAGGTGTTTTTGATGGGATAATAAATAACAATAACAATTTTGTAGCCATTGCGTTTATAAGGTTAGTTAAAAGTTGTAAGTGAAGACTAATTTTGTTATGTACACCCATAACACTTAGTAAAATCAATTATTATTTTTAATGCAAATACAGAAACAACCTATTAAAACACAGTACTGTTTAGTATCGAGTTCATTTTACTTAAAAGGTGTTAGTAATATATTCACCATAAAATGTTAAAGCTTTAAACGTAAATAAGGATTATCACTGAATATCATTTAGGAAAATTGTCATGAAAAGTTTTGAATAATTTCATTTCATATATTATACAAAATTATCCAGAAATAATACAAATTATATGATATTGAATAATAAATTATGTAAATTTGTTATTACATCATCAGATCCTCATCAGAATGATCCGATGGAATGTCAATAATGATTACGGAGAAGTTTCGCAGGCAAATAAGCGTTGCCTACGCAACTTTTTGTAATCATCCTTGTAAGTCAATTTTGATTTTTTGTAGATTGCAGTAAGAATAACTATCGAATCAATTCAAATGAGAAAAGAATAACTTCTACAAAATACCTAGAAATAGTTTTCATCAAGAGTTATCCATGGCAAAGAGAGGAACAATAATATGATTATTGGAATCGGGACAATTATTAATGAGATCTATAAATCAACATTCATCATAAAACTATATCAAACTGGATAAAAAGATGGCAAGAAAAATGTGACTCGCATAATAAATCAAGATGTGGAAGGCCACGAAAGACATCATCTTAAAAGAAATGAAGATGAAGCAATCAAAAATTCCATCGCAAATCAATCGCTGACAAATATGAAGAAAATTAAACATCGACTTCAGTTACAATGCCCGGAAACGTTTAAGATAATTTGGATTCAAACGTCGTCGACAGGCGTTGAAAGAATACTTGAGGAACATTCATAAAGAAGACGGATTAGGATTTGCGTTACAATATTTACCCTTACACGCACGAGTTTTGGAAATCTGTGATATTTTCTGATAAAAAGCATTTGAATCCAACTGTCGCGGAGAACTTTTATTGTTATAGATGAGCGGAAACTCGTTATTCATCTGGAAAAATAGTTCATATACGAAAATCAAGTTACAAAAGCATATATGAAGTTGGATATCTGCATATGGTCCAGGAAGAACTAGTTCAAATAGATGGCCAATTCAATTCATTCCAATATTTGAGTATATTAGAATCCCTTTTCTTGCCAGTCGTGTCGGCTGTTTATTCTCCAGGAGATTCTTTTTCATTTGTTCCAGACAACTGTCCCATTCATATAAGCAGAATTATAAAGCAGTGGTTTCAAAAGCATCCCAAAATAATTTCCTTACCTTAGTCGGCCAAAGTCACAGGCTTAATTCAATAGAAAATATATGAGGAAAAATAGTACAGGAGTGGGTTAGGAAGGTTCTCCTTCTTCACATAATGTTTTTTATTCAAGCGCAACAAATTTGGGAGAAAATGAGTAGACAACCCGATATGTTTGAAAATTTAATTGAGTCTATATTCATCCAGATTGAACGACGTAATTGATGTTGTTGAAAACTGGACTTCTTACTGAATTCTTATTCTTTGTATTTTATAGAACATTCATAATATTCTGAAATATTTGTAATTTAATCCAATATGCCGTATTAAATTCCTATTTATTCAAATTAACATATATCATTTGCAATGAAATTTTAATATTTTCCCATTATTTTGCGCATTAATTAATTTGCGTATTTTATTTATATTATTTAAAATTTTCATACAGACTATAAATTAATTTTTTGACATTTTCGTATGAAATGTAAGGAAAATATACTACTATAATATTAAGAGGATTATATTATAAAAAGTTGAGAGGAAGGAAGTTTATCACAATAGAGAAAAGGAAGTGTGAATAGTCCCATAAGGGGCTATTCACACTTCCTTTTCTCTATTGTGAATACACTTCCTTCCTTTATTGTCTGCAGCACATCACTGTAACAGTTTATTATAGAAATTCCCTAATTATTCAGAAGTCATAAAATTCTACATTTTATTAAGGAGCTATGTTGACTTGAGAAATGATGTATGACAACTCACGGATAATTTTCTTCGTAACATGCGTGATCGATATTTATTGCTAATACAGTTTGCAATCATTTAAATGATGTTTATCGAATGTTTTCATGCAAACATAAGATTAATTAATAGCCATGTAATTCAAGTAGCTATATCGAAGAAATTGAAATAGAACTATAGATGAGTAAAGAGACGTGTCAAATATAAAGATATGTCTAAGAACAGATATCTCGTACATAAATGACCGTTAATAATGACATATTTCATAAGTTCTGATGAATGAATGCACAACATATCGAACAAGAAAAACAAGCAGCAGGACAATAAAAATTCAGAAAGAAGTGAGAAGGAGAAAAGCAAAGAATGAGAATAAGAATTTCTTTGAGAGAAGCAATTTCAGGATTTTTTGATGTACAAATGCAAAAAAAATGGGATTATGGTCCTTTTCTGGCAGATATTCTAAACAATACAAGTTTTGTTATTTGTTTCCGTAATAAACTGAATACTGTAAACTCATGCATTATTAGAGGGAAGAGAGAGATCAATGAAACAAATAACTATAGAGGAGTAAGAAAATCTCTTTTTCCTCTTCAGCTTGGAAGAGAAAAAAAAAAAAAAGATAGAGCTCAAAAGCACCCATATGTATTCTTGCCCAATTGGTCCTAAACTTAAAATTGTAAATAATAATCGACGATAAATATATTTTAATTCTGTTGGATTTATATATAATGATTTTGTCGTTCAAACGAGTCTCGATCTGATTTATTTGATCTTGTTCTTATTCAAGCAAAAAAGTAAATCCTACACTTATGTTCATCACTTTCGAATCTCATGTTGATAGCTGTCAGAGTCATTCTGACAACATTCTTTTCATATTGAAATGCTGGTTCGTATCTAAATATTTTATAGTGGAATGCATCTGCACAAACTGATAGTAATTAATAATTGTTTTTGATAAATCTGTATCTTTAAATTTAAACCAACAGCAATAAATTACGTTATACTATCTTCATTAATAAAATACTACTTTAATAAAACTTATAAGAGATGCTAGAAACAGCAGACCGAATTAAATTTATTAAATTATAAGGTGTGTGTCAAAAACGACACGCAAATTAGAGTAACAAAGATTGTGTGACATAATCCTTCAGGAAAGAATAATTAGTGTCAGATCTCATATCTTTTAAATACAATATTATTTACCTATACCATTAACTCTAAATTAATATATACTAAATATATTTAATTTATTCCGTTCGTTTTGTTTTAATTTCGATCAAATTGGTCAGGATATAACTTGGCGTCACGATTCACTCCGTGACGTCACCTCTAAGCCAATCGGCGTAAGGGTGACGATTTACTTTCTTGCGCGGCTGTACATCTCTAAATACAGAATGTTTCCGTTATTGGTAGCGTAAATTAAGCTTGAAAATTAAATCAATAGCTATATTTAATATTTTATTTAAAGTGCGTAAGATCTCATCAATGAAAAAGATTTTATATATATTCTATCATTTCATTCGTTATAAATATAACAAAATTATAAGGACGATTTCAAGATGTACGAATTAAATTTTAAATGAATATTTTCAATATTTTCATCGATAAATAATAAACTCAATTTATGTACGTATTTTTAAATATTTCGCAAATATTATTTATTAGTGCAAGTTTTTCAAAATTTGAACCTATTGTGATACGAAATCCTAATCAATACTAAAACGATTATGGAAGATCGTCTGCCATTTACAATTTCTACGTAATAATCCTTTGTTTTGATGGTCTTTATTTTTGTGTCTTAATATAATTTGGTGATTTTTTTTCAAACTTCCATAAATTGAATTCTTCACTTCTGAAGTTAGCTTTGACTCTTTAATAATGTTTACATAATTTTTGATCTAAAAATTTGCATTTTACGAATGTATTTCCAAAGAATTTCTGATTGTGTTCAATTTATTTTAATATTATTATACTTGAATATGCATTCAGTATTTATAGGCTACTTATTAATCAGTTTACTATAAATATTCAATCAAATTTTCTACTTTAAATTGTAACAAGAAAGAACTTTATAAATTTATTTATTTATTTTTTAATAATGTGAATTGCATCTCTAATTTATATTAGAGAGAAATTCTTTTTTGCTAAATTTAATTTTAGCTAACGATTACCTTAACTAATCTTAATAATAATAAAATTACGTATTTTTATTGAAAGTAATTAGATAGCTAAATGATATTTTGACAATTTATGCATCAATATATAAATTATTATATTATCGTATATCAGTATATATACCTGTGACGTCATCTTTAGGATTTTGTCATCGTTCTTTAAAATTATATTAAAGATTGTCTCATATATCCGATGATATCATCATTAAGATCCCTCGATTCATTCCAGAATTATTATCCGATCTTCTATCTAAAATATTCTAAGGTAATAGAAGGACCCAGCAATGCCAAAATTCAAAAGATATATGCGTTTTTATGGTGACTCAAGAATTCTCCAACTAAGAATGATTTTTCTGGCGCTGATCGTCGTAGAGATGCTACCGAATTTTCAAAAGTTCCAGTCCTATTTTGTGAGAATTTAAGGCTGCCATAGTTATCGGACATTTCCTTTTTATTATTATAAATGTAAAACTATAATTTCGATATTAGAAGGTTTTAAAAAGACCTATAGTCTGAAAGAATTTTTGATGCTGTCAAGAAATTCTGCTCTCGAATTTTTTTCTCTTTTATTAGATTTTCACCTTCTTACAATCAAAATTCTATTATCTAAATAAGTTTTTCAAGAGACGATTCTGATCAATATCTGCTGTTAAAATTTCAAATGAAAAAAAAAGAGTTTTTACAATTCTGTTAAATGTACATTATTAAATTAAAAAAATATATATATAGCAAAAGTAAGCATTGTAAAAATTATTATTAAATAAAGTTTATAAAGGATTCAAGAGCTGTAACAATATATATTAACTCCTGTAAATCAGTTTTCTTGGCACAATTACGTTGCTTTGAGAAGAAGCCAAACATCGTTAAATGTTTAATTGCTCGCAAACAAATTTGTGTCATATATTTTCAGATAATTCTGAAGAAATAAAATTTTCTTATAAATATTGGTATATTTAAAAATATATTTCTGAAGTAAGGCGCTATAATTTTCATATTGCTCTAAGATATTTCCGAATTAATTTAAATACAGCAATTTCTGGTCTTTTTTTCACGTTGATAAAATTTTGGATTTGCAATAGTTTTCCAATTATAAAATCAAATTTGCAATTAATTTCAGCCATGGAAATATATAAGAATTAATCGAAAAAAAAAAAACTTACAGAATATGATGCAATCAGTTAGAGACATCAGTTTGTATTATGTCTATTAATAGCAAAGTAACTCATCAATGAAATAAATCTAATTGCCCAATATGATTAACGATCATGGTAAGACATTAGTCCTATATCACATCAGAATATTTTTTACACTTCAGAAAGCAGACATTTAATTAATTCTTTTCGAACTTCTTGTTATAAATTTAATTGGTAGCACTTTCGTCAAGAGATTTTAGAGTAAAATGCTAAAATTGAAAATAAAATTAATGACGTAAAAATTCCGTTGGAATCCCATAGGAAATAAGTAATCCAATGATTAATAACAGCGAATTATTAGTAGAATATACTCAAGTAATAGTTGATAAAAAAGATAAATGTGATAAGAAATTCATGTAAAAAACTAACATTTCACACATTAATGTAATTAGTTTTGGAATATTATGAATTCTGTTTTATTCATATTTAAAAAATGTCGATATTTTATGATGATTAATATATGCATTTGAGTGATATGAACCAATCTTTTTTTAGTATTTATATAGTGTATATATATATACTATATATATACCATCGTTATTGACGTTATTGTCGTTAATGTATGACTACGTTTTGTATTTTGCCTGATAGATGGCGACTTATCTATGGTCACAATATCTAATATAGTCGTTTATACTTAATGTTTATAATATTAATTTTATATTTTCCATTAATTATGCTCTGTCACAAACTTCCTTTTCCTTTATAATATAATCGTTCTTTTAAAAAATTTGTTTCTTGCCTCTAAAAGAACGTCTTAGCAGCTGCAGTTTTGCAACGAAGATTATTATAGATGTGTATATTGTTTTTATATTTTTAGCAAATTCTATGGTAAAATATAAATATATATTTTCGATAGATCACTGTATTTTTTTCCGTTTATAAGTCATTTGACTTATGATTTTTCAGTTCGTATATTTTTATCCTATTTTCTATAGGAGAGTGAATATTATATAACAAGAGCATCATATTATTTGATTATATGCGATTAAATTAGTTATTTTTGAAATAATTATCAAGTTTTTCCTGAAATTTGCTACCGATGTTCTCCCATTAAAGTAGCCTTGATGCCGCATTGTTTAATTTAATAACTCCATTTAAAAATGGTGGATTTCCAAATTTATGAAAATATTCTTTTAATACATCCTGAACTATTAAATGGATGTTTATGAATATTAAAATCGTTGAAGACGATCTCGATGACAAATCAATTCAACCACTTTAAAAATGGCAGATCGTTTAAACTTCAAAAGTTTCTCCCTCGTAACTTTTGAACTATTTAATTGATTTTTGTAAAATTCAGCATGGAGATCGGGTTAGTAAAAACGTATTTGAAATGAAATTGATTAATCAAATATATTTATCCGTTTAAAGATGGCGGAATTTCAAACTTCAAAATTTTCTCTGCAATAACTATAGAACTATTTAATAGATTTTTACGACATTCAACATAAAGATTATACCATTGAAGATGATTTCTGATAACACACGTTTAATACCGAATCTTCAATCATGCCAAAATAAATGATAAGTTGGAAAAGTAAGCCATTAGTTCTTCTTATAATTGCTTGTTGCATCGATGTTTTTCACTGATGGTTGGTCTGCAAACTTGACTATAAAATAAACAATAATACATCAAATGTATCAATATTTTCTGAAAATAACTTTTGCAGAAACGTAGTACCTATATTAATAGCAATATTTCATTCAGAACTATAATAATATTTCCACTTTAGAGTACTGTGTCATTCATAATAGCTAATTTAAAGATTTAACATCGCATATTCGATATTTTAAAATCATTGATACGAGAAAATGAGATTAATCGATATCATAATAAATATATCTTAACTACAAAATTGCTTAATGCGATTTAACTTAACATTTTAGCAATCGGCTCGTTGAGGAAATAATCGCTTAGATAAAAGAAAATTAGCTAATTAACTTTTGTTGGGAAAAGTCATCTCAATGAAGGTTAACTAAGTTAAGCTTCGTTTAAAGAGTAATGCAAAAGCCGTGATTAGTCTGAAACGTTAGTTCTAATGAAACTGTTTCGTTTTATTTTCTATTTCGATTAAATACGTGGATACAGGGAGAGAGTTTTCTACTATTTTCTTGCAATCGTTTTAATCCGTTTAGACTTAAAATCTGTCAAAACGTTAATTTAGAAGGAACGAGGAACTAAAACTAATTTCGTGTATATCTGTTATCAATCCTCAAAATACTTTAATCCTCAAAATACTTCTTATAAAAATATATTATTTTCTAACGCTTTATAGCAATTATTAATATGTAAATATTATTAGGAAAACCGTTATTTTAATCGTAATAAAATTCGTCACACTTAAGACGTGCTGCCATCTGTCAACGGTTATAAAATTAAACAGATTTAAAAATTTAATAATTATTAGATTTTCAAAGTGTTGCCAGAAAAAGAAACGAAAGATTTTTATCTCATTTTAATATTAAATATTTAAACTACATTATTTTTAATTACGGAAACATTTTATTATTTCTGTTACATTCTCGGCATAAGTAACTTTTGTTTTTATCTCGTTAAAAATCTGTTACTTTATTTAAAAGAATTATCAAAAGCAATTATCATTTTAATATTTGCGAAAGACGAGGAATGCAAGTCAGAAAATCAACTTAACGCAAATGAAACTGCAATAAAATACTGTATTATTATTGTCATTAAATTTTTGAAAATGTATTTTTAATATACGCCTAGATAAATATTTTTATTTCTTCTAGAAAATATCTGTTTTAAATGTTAATTATCCGAGTAGCGAAGAGGCTTTTCTAAATGTTAATTATTCAACTGGTGCAAATAACTCTTCTAATTACTTATACTCCTTTTACGTGTTCGCCTAAAAGTTATTTAATGGAAAGTAATGAGACTTAGTGCATAATTAAAATCAAAACATATAAAGTTTGGAATTTGATTTTAATATTTTAAATAATGAAAATTCTATATGAAGTAATATTCATGCAATCTTCTTTTTTTTCATATCGAAGGAAAGAGTTTTTACTGTATTTACTTACTAGGAACAAATTAATTTTAAAAATAGCCTTAACAAAAACGCTATTTTCTAGTATTTTTAAAGAGCTATTTCGTGCAGACGCGTTACCGCTTTAAGTACTTTCCTTAATTTTTAAAACGCTTTTTAAAAAGTATATTTTTAATATAATCTCATTAAACTTGTAAGCATGATGCATTTATCTTAATGGTAATTATTATTATAAATGTGTCTAGATAATTGCATTAGTTAAATTTTCTTCTATATTCAAATCGCGTGATGTAGCAAAGCGTGTTTCTACGCGAAATTTCCCAAAGTTTCGGATTTGAATGATTAATAACGAACACAAGCTAACTTCTTTCTACTCCACGAATATGCCAAGGATAATTAAACAATGTTTATTTAATTAAAAGATAAACAAAAAAAAAAAAATTAATTTTGAATATTCTGTTACAAGCTGTAATATTATCTCAAGCCGCCTGGTGATAAAAAAAAAAGTTTTTTTTTCATTTTTATTTAAAAAAAATAAAAGTATCGGTTGCAATCGATTCAAGAGTAAAATTTAAAGATAATATGATTTTATAATAAATTTTAATAAGTAATTAATTAATTTAAAAGCAGAAATTTGCGATATGCAAATTATTGCGCTATAATATTCAGTTAACATTAAATTATGACGATTTTTAATTGTTTTAAATCTAATTTACTCTTTGGCGGATTAACGGTCATCAGAAAAAAAACGTGCTAGCATAAAAAAGTTTCAGCATTTTTTTTTTAATCAATTTTAATGGTATCTCATCATTCTCTAACATATTTCATATTTAATTCACTACTGGCTTTTTTCAAGCAATGTTCTCTGTTGCTTAAAATCATTAAACATCCTTATAGTTTTTTCTGTGTCTCTCTAGAAAACAGATAGATTTATGTATATGATAAGCGAGTTACTCGTGTTTTCTGCATTATTGAATTGTCTTTTTGGTGGGAAAAGACATTACGTGTTGTTCCTCGCTCTCTTTCTCTCTCAATTTTATTTGTTGTCTCTTTCGCCTAGCAACAAATCACTTTAACGAGCAATAAATGCATCTTCGGGTAGGCCATCCTCTCAACAGATAATCACTGTTTACAACATTCGAGTTTTAAGAAGGAAAAAAAAACAAAATTCTAAATATTTCTTCGAAAGTTGCGACAGGTTTTATACTAACTGATGATTTAGAAACAAAACCGCTAGGTGGTTACAGATACTGCACGAGAGATAAAATGGAACGAAATAAAATATCATCTGATGACAGAAACGAAACCGAGCGTGAAAACCAAACGTGGATGAGAAATGGTGACCTAAATTACTCCATTATTGATTGTAAATTTAGTCACATTTTATGTGCGCTTTTTAATTCTCTTCTTTGGTTTCTGTTCGATAAGCAGTAACCAGAGGGGAAAATATCTCTTCGTATTTCTATCATTTATGCGAATTTATAACGAGTGCAGTAGAATAATTAAAGTGGTGCAATAAAGATAAAAAAGTAAACTTTATTTTTTTGCACTTGTTCGATTTTAGGCAGCTGATTGATCGGTTTAGCAGCAAACCAAAGATATCGATAATCGACTAAAAGGATTATAATTCGCCACCAATAGCGTATCTAAACTAACGGACAAGTAGCGCCCTCGAGCTCGCCAGCTTCAAATGACGAAAGGAGCTTCCAGTTTAGACGTCAGCTGGTCTGGTTTGGAGTTGCTTGGAGTGTCTCTGGTTTCCGACTGCTCACGAGTTCTTTTAAAACCAATCATGCGGAGAACCAACTGTGCACGAATATCTGCTTGATGCGAATGGAATGCGACAGAGAATGTCTTGTTCGTCTTGGCCAAAGCGGAAAAAGTGCATTTCCCAAACAGTTCACGGTTGTCAGTCGAGGATGAAAAGATCGAATCAATGTGCGGAGATTTGAAATATCGCTTCTTATGTAGCTGACGATTGTTAAATATTTTCGACAATGGTGTAAGATATTGAACAATGTCTGCTGCCTTGATGACAAAACAAGGCTATGTATGTCAACTGCTAATATTTTTCTTCGCATACCAACTTAAAACTCATGCTATCAATGTTGTTGACTGTGATCGTTTTTTTCATACAATCACGTGGAATTTTAACGACAGCGATGTCAGAAAGTTGAAGATGGAACTGCATCACCCCTTCTTGTCATCTCATATAGGAGTAGTACCCAATACAACATATACAGGTTAGACACTTTTAAATTCAGATTATACTTCATCTTATCCGTTTTTTTTCATAAAAATTTAACGTAAGTAAGTTTAGTTTTATACTGTTAATACACGGATAGATTAATTAATTAAACTGAGGAGCGTGTCAATCATTTTTTGTTCGTTTTCCATACTTATGTAAGGCGTTGTATCATCTAGAATTCTTAAAAGAAGGTATAACTTGACGTAACAACTTAAAATATATATATATTGTTAAAGTATATAATACTTCCGCCTAGTTTTCTGATGTAGATCAATGACGCTCTTTGCTTTAGCCTCTCTCACATTCATCTCAGACAAGACCTGCTGCACATGACTCTCTCAATTATTAAGCAATTCGCACACGAGTCGTCGCCATCGCACGGATTTTTGCAAGATAAAAATGACCAGTTACACATCTCGAAAATAAATTTATCTGTTAAAGATCAATTTACGCAAATGTTCCTAATTAACTATCAATGTTTGTTTAGGGAAACGGTTTAATTTTGTTAATGGATGGAAGGTTTGTTTTGATACCAGTATTGTAATCAGAATTAAATATATTAAATAACATCGCATTAAAGGCTTTGGCAATTATCGAAACTGATTCGTATTAACGCAAAATATTTTCTTTCGCACCACTTTTCTAAGAAAACATTTCTCGCGGTATGTAAATATGTATAATGCTAAACAGTTTAGGATTAAAGTATTTGTTGATTTAACAAAAATCGTTTCTATCGGAGAAATACTTTTTGCAGCTCTTGTTTCTGTGTTTACACCGATTAATTCGATTGATAAGATGTATAGATAATCTTCTAGTTAATAGAAAAGTGGAAGAAAGAATTGTTGGCGATCTAGCGCTCGAATGGTTCCTGGGAGATGCAGGCAAAAGGTTTAAATTTAAATATTTGTCTAACAGTTTGCACGATAAATTCATCATTCGACTGATAAATCGTCGACTTTTCTTGATCATCTGTCCCTTGGTTTATTGAATTTTTAGTTAAGAAGTTTACTCTTCCGATAATTGGATTCTTAAATTATATTCGGACGTAATATTCTCATTAAAAACATAAGACATTTATTATTTACTTATTACATATTGTTTAAAAATTTTGCAAAATATTAATTGCACAATAAAATTTCATCAAAAACATGAAATTTTTTCTTTTCCCTAATATTAACAGATTATTTTTCTTGTAAATTAGCTAATTACAGTATCTTTAAATTAAATCTTTTATCACGATTACTTAATAAAAATGATGTTGTACTCGTTATTATAATTTATATAATTTTTCTTCTTTTTTTTGTTTTGAAAATAATGAAAGAACAAATCAAGATTGATACGACAAAAAATGTTTTTTTAAAGGTTTTTCTTGTTTTTCAATTGTTATCGGCTTAGAGAAATTTAAAATATGTTAGAGAGATTTATCTTAATTTCTGCATCAAAATATCAGTTTTTTCCCCCTTGCAAAAATATTCTTGGACAAAAATGTTACTCTGTTTAAATATCTATATAAATCGCATTTATTTTGTAGGAATTTTTTATTTAACAACATCGTCAAAAATATCAGAATATTTTTTACAGATTAAATTAAAATTTTATGTTAAGAGATCGATGCAAACTTTATTTAAGCACTCATTAGTAAATAGCATTATAAAACGATATAAAAAATAGTTTTATAAAAGAAAATATTGTTTTTTCATATAAAAAAGGAGATCTTTTATTTATTTTCGTTCTTTTTTTTTTGAAGAAAATATTAAATTAATGCAACGCTTCCACTCATTAATGGATGTCGCAAACATATTCCTTAATAGCAGTATATATTATTCAGAAAAGATTTTTACTTTTGTATAAAAAAAAGAAGTTAATTTTCAGCTCATAAGAAAATGTTTTATTTAGGAAATTGCAGGATATAACCGTATTAGTAAAAGAAAAAAAACAGTCAGACAATAGAACTGTTGTCCTCTTTCTAATCATTTTATGGACGTTCGAAGTTAAAACATTTTCAAAAGTGTCAACTCCGGCGCCAATGGTTGAAGAATAAATTAAGTTAGTGGGTTACACTAGATGGGTTTTGGTTAAGTTGATAGAACGAATTATTGAATTTTGCCACATAAATATATATATATTAATCACTACAAAAACTTCGCCAATTTTGTAAAATGAAAATTTAATATCATTCTAAATACATGTTAGGGATTTTTCAAAACAGGATTTGAACTAATAATTTTCCATTTTGGTTTGTCTTATGTAATTTAATTCAATGTTGTAACAATTTAACCATAACACGTTTTGGCACCGACATCATCATCAGATGGTTTCTCTCTGTTTGGTTTTAAGCGCGCTTATCTCCAATATGGTTTCTGTCACGAATGGCATTTTACGCTTTTATAAAATCATTGTATACGTTGTATATATATATATATATATATATATCGTATATAATTCTCGTAACATGGCGAAGAAAGAAGTATTTCTTCACTATTCTATCGAATCTTGTTAGCATAACTGAAATGCTGTATTGCTCTCGTAAAAAAAATAAATAAATAAATAAAAATGCGAGTCAGCGATATTGATAAAAAAAAATATTCTCGAATTGCAGCACAGTTTCTAAAATTATAAACAAAAATTTTAATAAACGTTGATGTTAAAAAAGAAGTGGTGATGAATGAGAAGAAACCAGTTAACGAGTTTTTCCTAAATTAAGATTTTCTACAGAGAGATTTATAAATTGTAAAAGTTTAAATTATCTTTATTCTTTTTCTTTATATATGTATATATGTATATATATATATATATATGTATAATTTTATGATAACAATTATTATCCCTGTGGAAAATTAAAAAGTTTTGGCGTGGGTGTGGTATATATAAGGATTATTCGCCACACCCTGTCCATCCTTTCGGCCTTCGCTTTAAACAGAGATGTTTCATTCTGGATGAGTGCTATTTATTTACAGTCTGTTTCCGATTTTACGCTGGTTTTATAACGTTACAGGAAAATATCCGTTCGAATCTCACAATTTAATTAAAACAATTTTACCTTCTAAATTCGAGAATGCGGTCGAAATTCCTACTTTTTTTTCTTATTTTATTTTATTTCGAATTTTTACCGTTTATCGATTTTAAAATTAATCAAAATATTTTGCGTAAATTAATTACGTTTGCTGATTATATACGCGTCACGTAGAGTCTATTAAAATTGCATTAAAACTTTGTTCGGTTTAGAGTTTGTTGCCGGGAACACGAAAATAGAATTTGATGGAAATTTTTAAAAAATTAATAATACAGCATTTAAAAATTTGTGAGGATATTAATTATAGTTCTTTGCGCTTCCGATAATTTTTAACATTTAAAAATAGCGAATGTAGCCAAAATTTATTAAACGTTGCAATGTGGAAAATATGGCTTCTTTTTTTTCCAAAAAATATTTTGAATGATAAATCGGCATCGTGAAATAAAATTATATAACTAAACTTCTCTATTCGTTTATGGCTTTCTGTGACCTATTTTTAACTTGCTTTATACGCATGTATGCAGTTATATTTGTTATTGAATAAAGTGACGATTTCTTCAAAACTTAAAAGTAATCGACAAGTTATAACAAGTTGTAATTTGTTACAACTTGTATCGACTCGTTTATACTTCTGGATGGATAATCGTTTATTCAGAAATAGACAGATAATGAAATAAATCGATTTTTAACAAAATAAAAAGTAACAGATTCTGTTTGTGGTTATAATGAATAAATTATGAATTTTCTATATTAAATTTTGTATTATTATTTAAATTTAAATAATAATTATAATTCGCTGTTTAATTAATGAGAAAATTTCAATTTAAAGCTATAATTTTTTAATATTTTACAATAAAAATGAAACTTTACTGGAAGAATGAATTTATTATTTTAAAATTTATATATAAGTATAGAAATTGGATGCATAGTTTATAATTAGGTAGTGTTTTATTATTTATTAACACAATAGAAAATTCTCAAATCTGAATATCAAAAGCGTGAATCTGAATAGCAAATTTTCCGGATTAGAGCGTTAGATCCTTGTTTTATTATTTAAAAAAATAAAATTTAAAGTATGCTTTAATTACTGAATCTCCTAAACTTTGTATGCAGCTATTATCTATTCCATATAAATCTTTATGTATTTTTAAAAAGTTTTTCACTTTGATATTGTTTATTGTGTTGTAAGAAAGGTTAATGCAATTCGCATCAGTGGCTATAACGTTTAAATAAGATTGGAATTAAGAAAAATATTATTAGTTTTTTTTTAATATTTTAGTGGAGATCTACATAATTTTTCTATTCATTCTTTCGAAAAATTTCTGTTACATAAATAATATAAATATTTATCTTTAATTATCATGTAAAAAACGTGGCAAGTTCTTCACAAAAATTGCATAAAAGATTTGAAGCAGTTTGAATCGATTACTTCTTTCTCGGATATTCAAGATTTTTTTTGATGTCTCCTGATGGTTTAATGACTATTAAAATAAATGAATTTAGCTTAAAGTTCTGTCTATTGAAAGAATTTTCACACACTTCGCTCCGACGACATTCGATATATTCCAACAATAATGAAGACGATTCAAACCAACTAAATAAATGGTTTAAAGACAACGATTTATAAAATAAACTGCGAGCAATCTCGTTATAGTTTTTCCCCAGTAGAGAATCTGATGTAAACTTATTTACCAGATTAAACATTATCATTTTATTCCTACTTTAAAATTATTTATTAATTAAAATATATACATATATATGGATATCGATTGCTCGCTGGTTTAGACGTATGGAAATGAGAGATAATTAGCTTCAATTTTGAAAAGTTGTTAACTTTATTTCGTAAATTTTTGTTCATCAGTGATTTTTTGAATATTTAGCATTTGATATAGTTGGTTTCGAGAGACGTAGAATGTCATCAGAGCTATTTGATAATGATAATAGGATTTTATAAATTTTCTTCGACTCACTTACATTCTTCAATCTCACAAAATTAATGAGATCTTCGAATGAATAGAAAAAAAGGAGGAAAAAAAAAAATGAAATGTGAATGAATCTAACCTTACACGTTTCGGATGTATGGAAAGATTAAACATTTATTAAAAAAATTATTAATTAATCAGATAGAATAAACAGTTACTATTGTATCAGTAAGCAAGCTTCAAGATTAATCATTCGATGGTATCTTGTAATCACCAAATTGGCGAACTGATACTTTAATAATAAAAATTCGCGATGCCATTATTGACGATCGAGACGTGAATAGTTTCCATCTATTCCTAGATAAATTCAGTAAAATCTCAGTCAGTTGTACAGTAGATACTTTCTCTGCTTGAGAAATTCGCTCGATCAATATTCAGATGTACATCTGTACATCGTAATGACGTTATGCGAATATCAGCGCAGATAATTTTAAAAATATATAATAAAATTTAAACATTTGGTTTCTGATAATCGTGAATTTTTAATGATGCAAATTTCAATTTTATTTATACAAGGTTTAAATTGGATATTAAACTCTCGACTATCATCAATAATATGTGACATTTCTGACATTTCTTATTTGTGTATCTCCAGACGTTTCCGAAAACTATTAAAAATAAATGCAAATGAAATTTTTCTGCATTAAAGTGTGTGCTATCATTGAAAAATCTTTAAAACTGATAACTGTATTCTACATTAAATTCTACATTAAATATTCATACGCATTCGGATCAAATTGAATTTTATTGTGCTAAACAAATTTATATTGATAAATATGCGTGTAAAGGTTACCAAGCGATAATTTTAGTAGTTAAATAGAAGAATCTGAAGTTAAGATATTATTTTATTACTCTTTTTTTCTACTCATTGATCCGAAGGTTGTTTATCGAGGGACACAGCAGTGACTCCAAGTTGAATAGTCACTGTCTCTTATTACAAGAACCGTTACGGCCGAAATTCAACTCGCTGTAGCTTTTGTTCTAGGCTAAATATTATTAATCTGATATTTATATTCGAAAGAAATTTTTGATAGGACGTATAATCTGGAATTTGAAGTTTTAAATCCAATTAATAAAAAAACTAGAGCAGTTTGAACATAGGAAAAAAAACATTGTTTATCTTCTCCGCAGACATGTCTACAGGTCGCATCGTTTAATCGATTTTCATGAAATTTGAAGTATAAGTTTCATGGATTTTTTTAAAATTCCTTGTAAATTTAGCGTACACGATTTAAAATAAATGAGTCACTTTTCCATTTCTGTGAGTCGCATAGTTCAATTTGGTTAAATTTGAAATTCAGGTGTTTCGAGTTTATTTAAAAGTTCTTGAAAGTTTCTGCACAATAGAACTAAAATGAAATGGATCAGAAGATTGTTTTCTCTGTAAACACTCTACAGATCGAATCACTCCCCAATTGCTTCGATCAAATTTAGAATATTGTATAGATCTTATGTAACGTATAGTTTCTTAAGAATTCAGCACAATCGGACTAAAAATAAATAACGTATCTAATGATGTATTTTAGCAGGTTGTCATTAAAAGCCCTCTCTCATAGAAATAACTTTTATATAGAAAAATAAATGATATTTGTTTCTTATAAGCTTATATAAAATGTTTTCGAGCAGAAAACATTATATGTAAAATAGTAAACCAGGTGCAGCTAGGTAAAGTTAATAATATCAAATCATTCCAAAAGTAATGTATCTTTTATGCTGTACTTGTTCCAACATGCCTCAGCTTGTCTGAACACGAATTTTTACATGAGCTTTTACAACGTTGGAAGAGTATTACTGATTCAAATAGAGAATATATACTTGATTAAATTAGCAAGTGATTTATCTTTTATATCCTTTCAAAACTTAATATTAAAAGCGGCATTACTTTCGGGATGAGGATACAATTTATAAGCGGTTGTTTGATTGATGATTCAAGAATATAAAATAATAATGTCAACCAAATAACCGTATACTGTATTACACAAACATCTTAATTTTTCAATACTGTACCTGGTTTACTTCTTATATGTTTTTACTAGATATATTTTACTTATACGTCAGGTTTTGTGTAGATATTTAGTTTTAGAAGTTTCGTTTATGTAGCGTTTAAGTTTAAATGCAATTCTTCGAATATCGAAAAATATTTTAATTATTTTTGCATTAATCAACTTTATCTTTCTCATTAGTCACAATTTTATTTAAACTTCATTACGAACTCGCTTTTATTAATTAAACAGTTAAGAATAGAAACTTTAATCAATTAAAACTTTATAAGCCAAAGCTTTGCATTAATTCGACTCCGTATCCTTTAATAAAAGTTTTATTAAACATTTTTGATATGTCCAGTTTATTATTGTGAACTGGAAACTGTTTAAAATTTTAGAAGAAAGCACGTTTTTTGTGATTCTATATTCGATTATGTGCTATAAAATGAGAATATTCGCACAATAACCTAAATCTTAACTTCTTAGCATCCTGTTTATGACCGTATATATGAAATTTTAAACGGATAATGTACGTTAATGCACGCATTAACTGGTTAACTAAATATCGTAACGTTATTATGTCCTATTTTGCAAAATAAATTCTCAAAGTCGCATCACTCAGAATTATCTGCAGCTGTAATCCGTGTGCTTCATTTCTGCTTTAATAATTAAAGTTTAATGCTACATTTCAAGTAAATTTAAAGTTTGTTAATGCAAATTGTCGTCTCTTCAACTTCGATTTTAGCGAATGTACTTAAGACGACATCGACTACAATGTTAACGAAGAGTGATAAGTTAGAACGTACTTTTTAATTGTTTCTTGCATTAACTCATCAGTATTAAGTTACATCGTCATATTCACGATCGGTTCTGATTTAATGGGGGATTATACGTTAAATGATCAAACGAATTAACAAAAGAGTCATTGAATAATGAATGAGTTGAGTTAAGTTATCGGCTTTCAAATTCATCTGACCAGGATCATAACATCGTTCTCTTCACGACCCCATGTCAGATTACAGGATAATTAACGTCACTGTTGTGCAATTTTCTAACAGATCATACGCTACATTGATGTCACAAACTGTGATTTTGAAGATAACAGAGAGATAATATATTCCTTATTAATTATTATATCTTATCGCCTACATAGCCACTTAAAATTCTGTTGTTTTGATGATATACATACTCGGAGCTTTAATCGTCTTACACTTATCAGAAAAATAGCTCGATTTAACGGCAAAACGATCATTTTTTTTAGTTAAATTTTCTTAAATCGTTTGTTTATTATTGTTATTTTTTTTGCTTTACAGTGGAAATAGAAATTCCAAACTTCGATGAAAGTTCTCAAGTTTTCGTAACCAGTTTGCCCTCTGGTACATTCACAGTTAACTTAAACACATCAGTGCCTTGTGATGATTCCAACAGTTCTCTTTTAACTAACGTTAACGAAAATCGTGTTGTGGTCACTTGGAAGTCTCCAGCCGAAAGAGTAATCAACGATACACTGGATTTTATGTGAGTAAAAGAAATTCATTTAAACATTCTAGATAATTATTTTATAATCAATTTTCAATTGAACGGATAGAAAATTTATAAATAAATACATGCTTTTTTTATTTATATTTTCTCGTTATGCTGGTGAATCACCAGCAAAATTATGCTTAATAAATTAGAAAATTAAAATATATTAAATGATACAAAACAACAGTTTGTAAACATTAAAACAAGCGAAAAACAATGTTAAACTGATAACATTCCAGCTTGACCATGCATATTGTTATATATAATTTTATAGTAGAAAAAAATGGAACATATATAAGGTGTAATTCGAATTCTACAAGAGATATTGTACACAACATTCTTGGAGTAAGTAAGAAAAACCGTAAGACATGTCTAGACCAGAACCTTGCCATCAACGTATGTCATTTCTTGATAGTTCATAAGTTTCGACGAACGTATTTTGAAGTTTTTTTTTACACTCGGATTGTCAACTTTGTCTCAATCAACTACAAAATATAACGGGACTCCAGATATGCTCTGATACACTTGTTTCGAGTTGAAATATCGTTCATATGTCCGTGTAACAAATAGTATCTCATGTGGAAGTATACCGATAATACGCCTGTAAAAAATATTGTTATTCTTATGTTGAGCTCGGTATACTACGATAATGTAAATATATTTGTATGTTTACATATTTATTTCTTTATATTTAAACAATTTTTGTGAAAATATTTTTAAATTATTCTGTAGAATTGCATGCTTTTTATTAAACTCCATGGTGTAATAAATTAATTCCACACAATTTTAAATGATACATTAAAAATGCTTTCAGTACTTCAAGAATGGCAATATATATTTTTGGATATATTAAGTAAAAGAAAACCATCAAAACTCTTTTACTAAACGCATTTCGGTTTCGGAAAGATACTATAAATCAGATATTTTTATGAATATTTCTATGTATACGAAAATATTGAAGAAAGTAGCGAGTTAGTCAAAAGTCAAGAAGCAGAGTAGAAATATTTTATTGTAAGTTATAAGTACTTCAGACAGTTTTTATAAAATAAGCTCAATGCGCTGTCTGTTCTTCTCAAGGCACGTATTAATTCTTCTTTTCCATTCCCTCTGCACTCGTTCAAACACATCAAGTTCAATTATCTAGTACTCTTTCCTTTCTTATTCTTTGTTTAAAGTAGCTTATAACAGGGGAAAAAAGTGCATTGAAAAGAATGAATAGTACTTGACCATATTTTGTAAAAATAAAACGACTGAGCTGTGCTTCATTTTCAATAAAATATTTCTCTTGTGATTCTCCATTTTTTCTTATATGTATATATACTGTACAGTATATAGTTTTATGTCACATATCACAGGTTGATGCAAACTTAATAGAACTTCTTGAATCTAAAATATAAGATATTGCCAACTTTGTGAGCATTTTCCTACTAATTATGATTTACGTATATATATATTTTCCCCTCAAATTGATGTGTAAAATATCATAAAAAATTAATATAAAACTGAAGGATTTTATCATAAATTATGCTAAACAAAACAGCGAGTAAGGAAATTCAATTTTGTTCATTTTTTTCATCATGTTTTGTAAAAGCGTAAAATATTTTTAAAACATGAAAGATTGAATTAAAATTTTTATTGCATGAATTAACGAATACAACTTGTGATTTTTCTCCAGTTATAAAATAAAGATCACAATTTTTGGATTTTGATTTTAAACGGATCTCCAGATCGATTAATGAATGGATTTGAATTATAAAAAAATTAATTCAAACCTTTTGTCTTAAGAAATTCATAAAAGAACAAGGCAACGAATCTGTATGGAAAGGCTTCTTCTTTCCATAGATATTCGTTGCCTACGTATAGAGAAATTTCCCTTTCTTTAAATCCACTTATAAAGAAGACTAATATCGTAATATGAACTGCATTTTTTCATATAACGACTTCAATTATTCGATTTAAAGGAGAAATAAAAAGAAAGAATTACTTCGAGGGTAGAGAATCAAGAAGACACAGATTTATACATAAAATTTTTTTATTTCTAACCTAATAAATATTATTTTCCTTTAATTAATTAATCATAAAAATTAAACATCCAGAAATTCGTTACATTTTATAATAAACATTTTGCTCGGAATAGCTTTAATCGAACAAATTGCTTTTCAAGTTGCACTTGTAATTAATTGGAAAATATGAATAAATTGATGTTATTAATATTTCTATTAATCGAACTGAATCTCTAGTTTATTAATTTTCGATTAATATAGTTAAGATATATCAGTATTCGCCTTATATTGCATGTATGAATATGTATACTCTGAATGTTCAGCTTGGATAGTATAGAAAGTGAATTTTTAGAATTTGCATAGTCCAACTGCCACTTCCAACTATACTTCCTCTTTATTTATAATTATTATTTGATCTTTTCACGAGTGAAACTATTTGAGACATTAATATTTTTCGTTTACTTGTACTTGATGCATTCGGAGCACTATGCAATGTAAACTGTTTTGAGTGAGATTTTTCGGATTTTATACTATTCTCAATAAAAACCGTATTTATGTGTCATTTAGAATCTAGCTATACTTCTTCTTAGCCTTTATTGTGAGATAGAGTACTAGAGACCAATACCATTTCATCATAAATTCATTTTAGCAGCAGTAACCAACGATGTTTTTCAATTCATAATTATTGCAAATCTTATCGATAAGAAACAACATAATTGGTCATAACTTAGAGTAAAGATTTAGAAGTAAACAGCTAAATATAATTTTAATAAGCAAAATTAAATTTTCGGGCCATTAATACTTAAATTCTCTATTTTCACTGTCCACGAATGGTGTTCCCATTATAAATAAAACCAAATTAAAGTGGTCTTCTGCAGTAGGAATAAAAAAATGAATTTGTTTAATGCTTTTAGAATGAATTATGCAAAGTATGACAATCTATATATGTTACGCAATATGAGCCATCAAATCTTCTATACATTTCTGCATTTCAAACAGATTTGTTCCACAAGTTTAGTGAATTCAAGTGATGTGCGCGGATATTTTTCCAATTTATTTAAATTGCAAATTGTTATCGCGAATATATGAATTTTAATCGACAATTATATTTTTTCGGCATTTTACCAAGTCTTATTCAAAAAATTCTTCTGGCTTGTTAGTGATGACAAAAGCAAAATTAAAAAAAAAAAAAAACAGAAATAAAAATTGCGCTATATACATAAATTATATCCAAAGCAAAAATTAATCGTAATTAATATAAAGCATTTGCAAAATTTAATTTAAAATATTAATAAGTTTGATAAATTAATTTAACTAACATATAAATCAATTTGGAAATTATTATTAATTTTCTCGAATGGTGCAAAAATGCATTAACCGCAAAGTATTTTCTTTCTGGTTTTTATGTTAGACGTGAACTGTACATATCTTACATGATGATAAATTCAAAATATGATCGAAATATTGTTATAAAAAACCGAAAAAAATATTTTATTGCCTTTATATATATTTATATGTTAACTGGTATATGATTAATTATAGAAAAATCGAGATTATTTTTGCTCCTGCGTATCTCATACATTTAAGAAATTAACGTTTTATGTTATCTTAATTAAAAAATTAGAAAATATTTTTACGTATTTTTATCTTTCTAAAAATGGCTAACGATGGTTAATATTAGATAAAGAAAACGTACAATTTTTACAAATAAATTTATTCTCTAACTGATGAATTTGTGCTGTTTATGTTTAACAGGATTGATATGCATAGATCTTCCATTAATCGATTATATTAACTCTATACTTTTATGTTTATCGTACGCTGGGTAGGTCATCTTGCGAATTTTTCTATGCAAAATTAAATTTTCAAATCAGTTAATGATTATAAAATCAACAAAATTTAAATATTTGCAAAAAAAGATACTAAACTCAACTTTTTTTTATTAACCTATAAAAAATAAAAGATATAACTTATATATATTTTTTAATTTAGTGATATCTTTGTAAGTTTATGCAATTTCGTTGTACACAACAGAAAATTATTGTCGAGTTTGATATAAAAGCATAGTTTTATGACGACACTTTATGTATAAAATATTAATTTATCAACAGTTATTGACTAAACGAGAATTTTAGTGTCGAAAGAATAAAATTTTTATAGAATATAAACTATCAGGCCATAATTTTATCCGGACCTTTTTAATTAAATATATTTTAATGTGTAAAATGATTTTTTTTTTAAATTAACGAATTATTTTTTGGAATATTTCTTGCAGACTTCAGTTAATTGTTAGTTTTAAATAAATTGAAAATATATATCAATAATTGTCTTAAATTTTATGATTTTGGGGAATATACTGGTTTTATATAATATGACTCAATGCCTATAAGAGTGATGTTAAATTTTACTCGATTTTGGCAATTTTTACAAAAATTATACTTTATTTTTCTACTCTTAATCGAGAAAATTTTTTCGGTTTTACATTTTAAAGTTTATTTCTCAAAATTTCTTATAAATTCAATAGACATTCTTAAACGTTAATAGTGACTCACAGTCAGTCTAAAAATGGTTTCTGGATTTTTTACCATTTTTTAATTCTTCACTTTCTGTTAAAAATCACTGTTTACAGTTTAATTTTTTTGTTTTTGCACCAAATTATAATGTAAGAATTTTTATTATTACATTTACTTAAAATAACGTGGCATTTTTCCAAGCATTCATGAAAAAATTCTTGTTTACATCTCGTTAACAATTGCAAGAATCAGCCCTAAACACGTTCACAAAAAATTTTTTTAAAAAATATAAAAATTCGAAAAAAAATGGAGATATTTTCAAAAAAATTTTGATAACCACCATTTTATACTTTATTTTAAAAATAATTTAAATTTTCTCTTCAAATATGCAAAATAGAATATAATAAATGTATGTTTTGGAATGTCTTGATTGTCATGCATTCGTATATTAATTAGATTATTGCAAATAAAATTTTGAATAATAATTTCCGAACTTAAAATATAGATTTATATTAATTTGGATATCTTTAAAATGATATATCCTAACATAAAAATATATAGTCTATGAGTTATTAATAATATGCGCCCTTCGCAACTTTTGCATATGCTCTCGATACTGTATTTGATAAGAAAACCAAATTATCTTTGTCAAGTCTATTCTAAAAATCTCTATCCTATAACTTCGAAAAAATACATCACTTGTGCATTACTGGAATTTTAAGATCGTTATTATGTTACAAGACCCAAAATTTATGCAATCACACTCAAATTTTTGTTGATAACGTAAGAGTAGGAGTGGCAAATGCCCTTATTCCTGCAAATTTACTTGGTGAGACTTGGGAGGAATATGTTGCATCATATTATGTTATATATCGATACATACTTGTGACATCACCCACTGTTACGCTGTGATGACCTGATCATTGCATCGACATAACTCATCTTTACAATTATGAAACCAATCTCATAATTATTATAACATTAATAATCTTGTATATCCGATAATGTCATTTTTGGGGTCACATGACTCATGGAAATACTAATTTGAACATTAATAGTGTTCCAACATCAGAAACCTTCCCAGACAGCCTAAATGCAAATATCTAAATGATGAAATGCATAATTTCTTTCCAACTAAAAATGCCTTAAACCTGATACAATTTTGACCCCTGTATTATCCATAGGATCATAGAAAATCATTTTGAGAACTTTGATCCGGATGGTCAAACAGTGAGTGAGAGAATGTAACGAAGATAACATTCATTAATATATATATATATATAAATTTTATATAAAGTTATTATTTATTATTTTAATTATATAATAAAAATAGTAAATAATGTAATTTATCAAAGAAAATTTTTTAAGTAATAAATCTACTTAATTTATAAAATAAAAAAAAAGTTAAATACCTATACAGTATCAGGTTTCTTCTTTAGACACTTCTTTAGTAGAGTAATGAATGGGAAATTTTAAAATTACACTACATCTCATTTATTCTTATGAATTTATTATAAAAAAAACAATTCATTAATATAATATAGGGCTAAAATTAATAATAAAAAGCTGTAAAATAAATTCCAAGAAAAATTTTCAATATATCAAATTTCATTCACTTCCATTCATAGTTATAAACTTACTACCGATAATTTAATTCTAAAATTCGATCTCCGTACTTTTAAAATTAATTTATTATACAGTAAGTATAGGTAAAATATAAAAAGTAAACATATCGTATCAACGTAACTCGAATGTGTTTTTCCTGTACACTTATATGTTATAGAAAGAAAATGAGTTTCTGATAGATAAATATTCATTTTCGCCAAACTAAGTTAAATTTTATTTAATTATTTATGTGAAACGAGTTAAATGTAGCATGAATTACTGTAATTTCAAAATACTCGTTCGCTAGATACAGATAATTATAATGATATATACTATTATCATTTGAATAGATATGTTGCTTCCTCCATTGCAATAATAGATTTCCATCAGAATGTGCACGATGATCGGTATGTGCATGTTCTGTGGAATGTAAATAAATTGCAAGTCTTTATTTGGCAACTTCACATAATATATTTAACAATAAGAATCCTCTTAATGTCCAAACAGACTGTGAAGTTTTTCATTTTGACTCTTTGCCCTATACTATAATTCAAACATTCTTTGACAGAAATTGTTCATTCGCTGCTACTTGAACAGAATTTGGTCAAGTATAACGTCATACGTTTTCTTTGTGTACAAAATATATAGCCCTATATATATTTTCTACAAAAGAAAATTATGGCATTACTCTGGCCAAGTATCATTGATGAAACAATTTCTATGAAAGGATGATTTATATATTGAAATACAATAAATATTGCATATATTTCAAGATGTTTAACACGGTTTACTGGTCAATATAAGTCGTTAACATTTTAAAATTTCTTATTTAAGAAAATTCGATATAAATTAATTTCTCCAGCGTTAAAATTTTGATTTCTCCTGTAAATGAGATATTGGATTAAAAACGTTCATGGATATATTTTATGGCAAATATTTTGTTGAAAATTTTATAATTTTTAAACAATAAATAAACTTGAAATTATTAATTTGTTTTAAAATGCGTTATGTTTAAATATGAAAGACAGAATTTATGTATCAAAGCGATAGATTTAAAAAATTTGATGGTGAAGTAAGTTGTGGCATCGGATTTGAGGCCATTCAAAATGATGCTATATGTAATAGGAGCAAATTTTCTCCATTTGTTGATATCACTGTTTCAGAATAACGCAATTTGGAACTAGATTATAAGAATTTTCAAGTATTTTTTAATATACTTAATCTTAAATTAGGTTTTCTTCATTTTGTGTTGTTTTCCTCCGGTTTAAATTGCAAAGCGAGGGCATTAAAGAACACAATACGAGCCTCCATTCTTTGAAGTTAAAAATGGGAATTAATGAGTATAATCCGTATTCATAAAAAAAATTGAGAACAGTGAAACCTGGAATCGATCCAGGATCCTCCAGGTGGAAGATACATGCTACACCATGCATATAATGCATTTCATACTCATCTATCATCCAAAATGAAGCCGAATTATGACGTCTACAATTTTTTGCAAATAGTAATCAGTATTTTTAAAATTACCACTAAGAACACGAATCTTTCGGATTTATGATAACAATAACTTGATTTCGATCAAAATGGAATTTTCCAACAAATTTCTATAAAAAATTTCCAGTATAAAACTTATATCCAATTGGGATTCGAGTGTTTTCATGCGGAACGAAATTAATAATTTTTTTTTCACAAACACTGTATTGTAAAAGAGGTTACAAAACGAACTTTAACATGATTTGCAGTAAACAAAATGTTTCATAAAACTTTCACAGTTTATTATTAGATGCATCGAAAAAACAATAAGTCTCAACCTTCAAGAAAATAATGAAAATTCGGATGCAGAATCGCATCGGATAAACATATATTCGTCAGTAATAATAGATTCTAAAGCCGTGAAAGACGAAGCATTGTAACTAAATTATCCGAACGAATTTTTATCTGTCCAATTAGATTTGAATTATTTATCTCTGAAGCAGAAAATAAACGATTCCAGTTTTCGCCAAACCATTGTTCGCCATTATCTTCCACAATCAAAGGCATTTACCGTAAATTTAGTCCGATTCATTCTAAATTCATTCAATTGTATGATTAAATTTAATTTTATTCACAATACTAGATTCATAAACAAACAGCAGTTCGTTAAAAAAAAATAACCGGGATAAACTAGATAATCTAATTATGTTGCAAATTTTTGTTTAAAGTAATTCAGAAGGAATGCATATAAATAACTGATTAATCTGTATAACTCGCCCAGTTTGATGTTATCCGTCGTAATAATGGAAATGTTATATCTAAAGAACTGAATCTTGCTAAACTACAAAGTACTGTTCTTTGGATTACAAGATAAATCTGAAGTAATACTGGGGATTTTATATGTCGGAATTGGATTAAGATCCCAAATGATTTATAGAGATTATTCTAGACAATTTTGGATTACTTAATAACAGAATTGTAGAGAATATAACAAAGTAGCCTACTCGCCGAGTTAAAACTGGTAGCACAGTACTGAGAATCCAGAAAATGCACTTTGAACATGCTTTCAGTTACTTTAACAGCCATTATAATGTTTAACAGAATTATTTTAAAAGTGCAAAAATTATAAACAAAGCAAAAAAATTTAAAGTTATTTGCCTGTTACAAGTGAAATGATGACGATAACAATACTTCAAGGACTTGGTACCCTCCTTAAGTTGTCATTATTAAAATTTGTAAATAAATTGCATAAAGCGTGTTAAAAATATAAAAACTGCTTGACGGAAAAGTAAAAATTTTTCTCTTTTTTACTGGGAAAAAAATTATATAGCTATATCATTTAACTTATTGTGAGGAAAACGAAATCAAGAGAAGCTACATGGTTGAAGTTTGGATTCTATTACTTTTGAGCGAATAGTTTTCGATTAAAAAGAAAAAAAATATGATGAAATTTCGGCGTTTACTAGATAGTTGTGTATATATATTTCGTTCGAAATATATTTTTGCAGAAAGTGAGTTTGAAATGAAAACAAAATATGTTTTCAATACATTACTTCCTAACCGATATGATGCAATATTAAACTTGTAAACTTGTACTAAACTTGTAGAGATATAGTATTTATAGACAAGAAACCTTTTTCTCATGGGTCAAAAACAAATTAGAGAACCTGAAAAAATCTTTGCATCTAATAAATATGTAAGGATCTGTTTATTTACTTAAAAATCGACGAGGGATTAAATTAAGCTGATTTGTCTGAATTAAGTACAGTTAAAACTTTTTTACGTTTAAATTTTTAAGGAATTTAGTTTAACTTTGCCTCGTTTATTTTTATTACAATTATGTTTTGTTTTCCAGAAAAATTAAGATCATTTTCTTAAAAACAACATAGTAAATGTTTCGTTTTATTCATTCTTATTGGAATTTTTTTTTTTTAATTTAACATATTTTTTTGTTAACGAATGACATGATGTTTCCAAATTTTCGTGTTTATCATAGAGAGTGAAGCAGTACTTATGCTTCATCTTTACTTAACATACTTTAATAAAAATCTAAGTTACTCAACTCCCAGTAATCCAGTTTCGATCAAAATTTTTTTATTATTTGATTCACCTTCTCGGATTTTTAGGACTACTGCGAAAAAATTTACATAGGTGAACTCTGTCATCAGATTTGGAATAACTACAACGGTTTTTGAGATATTTACATATTTATGGCACCGATCAAATTTTGTCACACTTTCGGATGCTGTGCTCCCAAATCTTATACAATATTGATAGAAACATGGTCTTAACAAAATTTTTACGATATTCTATTCGGTTTCGATGGTTTTAACGCTTTGTCGGCAACGATTGTCGAACTGATCGCTAAAATGTCACATGACACGTCATATTATGTGACTTTTGTCGCTTATAACTCGGCAATTGCTTAGATTCGAAAGTTCGAACATAATGCAACAAACTTAACTTGAAATTCTCTTTCAGTTGAGTATTTACTGGAATTCTCCAGTTGATCAAATGCTGAGATGTACGAATTTATTTGATGAAAAATGTCGAAAAGTTCCTAATATGGTTATGTGTTGCAGCTAAAATTTTCTCAATGGATATTGCATTGATGAAGCTGAAACTTTGAATGTTCCCAAGCATATTTTCCAGAATGAGAATTTTTATTTATTTTTGCAATATCTATTTGGTTAATAAAATATACAAATTTTTGTGACAATGAGAAAAAATTTTTTGAAAATGAGAAATTTTCCATATATCACGAGATTCAGAGTTTCAGCATCAAAACAGCTGTTAGGATACGTACATATTTTGGTTTAAAACGTTACTGTAGCCGTGTAATTTGCATAAAAGTTGTTTTTGATAAGTACGTGACTACTATAGAAACAAAAGTAATAGTCCGGATTAAGTTTGGGTTTTTTCATAAGATTCACTATGAAAAGTTGTTGAATTTTAATAAATTTTAAATAGTTTTCCAGTTACGTTCGTTGTAATTAATCGATTTTTATTATGCAATGGTTTTTTAATAGTGTCTGAATGTTTTTTAAACCTTTTTCTTCGGATAACTAATACTCTTAACACACTTAAAGCAAAAAATTGACCAGTTTTGCAAGAAACATACTAGTAGGATATTTTTGAAATTTTAAAAGTTTGAATTTGCACTTCATGCAGATAACAAAAGGAGTAGGATTAGTTTATTGAAAAAATGCTCTCAAGCAAAAATGGAGAATATGTTTTCATGATAAAACTTCTAAAGATTTAAAAGTTAGAAAATAGAAGTTTTCAATCAAAAAATTACCCAACAACTGCTGATGAAAAAAAGGGGATTAGCAGCCCTCAAAAAATTAGGAGCTCACTGGTTGTATATTTAAAAGGAGAAGATTAAAATTGTTCAAAACTGATTTCATTATTCTGCTTGAGATAAATTATGACTAAAACACTTAGTTTGTTCAAAATTTTAGCTCTTACTTATGATTAGGAACCTTAGCTAGATATAAATGCCTAATTGAGTGGGCAATTGAGTTGAACTGGGCTAGTAAGAAAAATATATTTTTGCTCCCCATTTTTCAGAAATACTGTTCATCAGAGAAATAAATGCATCGCTTATATTGCTAGTGTTAGTTTTATTGTATTGTGTATGCTAATCAGTAAACCAGTCAAAAGCAGTCAAGTACATACCAAATTAAACTTGAGTGCATACAATGTAGCATAATAATTAGGACTATCATAAGAACTGCTGGAGAGTCAAAACTCACTACACTTATCATACGTATGCATGCAAATTAGAAGAGAAAAAATGATTTAAAAAAACTGCACTCTATATTGGTATATAAATTGACAAGGACATTATTCTTACTTTACTTGGAAAACAATTCGTTGAATATATGTAGCCAACAGCAAAAAGCAAACAATCTCTAAGGCGCATGAGATAAAGGATTATACTTGCCTCTGATTTACAGTATTTCGGAAAAACGGGGATGCAGAATATATTCCGACCAATTTAGCTGAACTCAGTTACCCACTTAACTAGACGTTTCTACATACTAAGGTTCCTGACTATTAATTAGAGCTAAAGTTTTGAACAAGCTCACCTGCCTTAGTCACAGTTTATCGAATACAGAACAATGAAGTCATTTTTTAACAATTCTATTCTTCTCATTTTAAATCAACAACCATTGGGCGCATTTTTGAGGGCTCCTAGTCTTCTTCTTTTTCATCAGCAAATGTTGGACAATTTTCTGATTGGAAACTTCTAATTCCCAACTTTTACATTTTTAAGTATTTTTTCCACGAAAATATTCAATTTTACTTGAGAGCACTTTTTAATAGGCTAGTATTTTTATAATTTCGACCCAAAACTTTTATGTTTGGCTGTTTCCTTACATACAGCAACTCCCGTTTTATGTTTCGTGAGGTGCATTAAATCCCCCTTTTTATATTTCGTAAGATGCATATTTTAATGAATTATATAACGAATTTATTTGAAAAGTTTGTTATAAATATTTTTAAAGACCAATTTTTCAGTCTACTCAAGTTCCTGAATAATCTGAAAATGTTTACATTATAAACAATTCATCATGAATAATTCGTTAACATATTAAAATTAATAGCTTCATCACAGAAAATGTAGTTTTCCTTGCTAATTTATCAAAATAGACACTGTGAAAAGATTAAATTTAAATAAAAATTATTTTTTAAATCACATTAGAAACAATAATTCAATATATGTCAGTCTCTTCTCCATTGTTGCGTATGGAAGAGGATAAACAGACGAATAAAATCTATTTTCACAATCTAAAGCGGTTAAAAAAGTTTAAAAAATGTTAATAGAAGATAAATAATTATACATTAAATCAAAACGTTTGCTCGTAAACATAATTATTAGCAGACAAGTGTAGATGGAGATCAATAGCGTGTCTATATGAATAAATAAGATGAGATGCTTCATAATAAGTTTTATGTTTACTAAAATTAAAAATAGCAATATAAACATTTGCATGCAACATATTAATGGTGTTTTTATCATAATCTCATGTTTATTAAACAGAGTGATAATAAATGGTATAAAATTCTATAGTGCTGGGAAAGTAGTGACTATCACGTTATTGCTAAACAACTTGCTATCGACAAAAGCTTCGGCATTCTTCTTATTTATTAAACGGTATTATGGCCAACTTGATGTTAATAAATCGTTTAATAACACGCTAAACAACTTTTATGACATTTCTGCATTTAATTGTGAAAATATTGAGCATGTACTGTATTTAGAATTTTAATAATTCGTTAAGAAAATCGTATAATTTTTTAAATTTTCCAGTAATGTTGAACATTTACTAATTTTCTGATATCTAACTTTAAGAGAATGTGAATTTGGACAAGATAAAATGGTTTTGACAACAATAAAAAGTTTCTCGATTTTATAAACTTCTATTAATATTTCAGTGTTATCAGTTTAAATTTCAGATATAAAGTTTTTTCATTCAGATAGTTTTCATTTCTAGTAGACCTAGCTTGAATTCGCATTCTTTCTGAGTTGATTAAAGCCTGTATTACTACTATTACTACTAGTACGTACTACTACAAACTTATTGAAGTAGCAATACGCGAATAGAAGTTAAAATGGTTTTTTTCCCTCTGGTTTTAGCAGAGAAAAGCCATTTTAGAAAAAGTCTTCAAATGTCAGTTTGAACGATGTAAGAAAAGCATTCAATTTTTTTAAATAAAACGGACTGGATGACCCTACATATGAGGATTTTAACTACATTTCTAAAAGAGGTACAGTAATGTACTTTGAAATGGTATTTTATATAGAATCCGTAAAGTAATGTAGTATCTACTTCCTTGGAAAGCATAAACTGATCTATAAAGTATTTGTAAAGAAAATCAGTTTGTTAACCCCTTTATTTTTATTTTTATATGCAATTAAATTTTTCTTTCAGTTGCGCTTATTATAAATTCCTTATATATCAATTCATAAAGTACTCTTCGGTATGAATAATTTATATTAATAAGTTTTACGATATTAATAAAAAATATTTCATCTACCATTCTGTTTATCCGGCATTTTTCAGGATTTTTGACGCACAGTTTTCTCTACTCGTATATATTAACAATCATATCGACTTATGTCAGCGTGACCTTCTATATTGGTATATATATATGGTGGCAAACATCATTACATCATAGTGACATTACGTTTCGATGCATTTGTGGCGCAATCTATTGTTATGACACAATGACGTCGTAATCATGTCATCTCAACTGGAAAATGACGCCATCTTTGAGATTCTATGACTAACGTCCTAATTATTATCCGAACATGATTTCGCATATCCAATGGCATCATTTCTGCCCCATGATTCCACTCCATAGTATTCATCCAGAGTTGGAATATTTAATAGTATTGCAGACATAAATGTATCCAATATTTGAAGGAATCAGCAATACCCATAAAGCGTTTTGTCAATAATAATAAAATGTCCGAAATTCCGGGCCGATTTTGATTACGTCGAACATTGTAACGTTCGTTGTAACATGTTGCTGAATTTAATATCCATTCACGCTTTTAAGGGATTTATGGTTGTCATAACAAATACCAAACTTTGTCTTTTATTATTATAGATATGTCTTAGAAAAAAATAAAAATATTTTATGAGTAAAGTACTGTATAGGATATCTTTTTTTCTCTTTTGTAACCAAAATTATAAAAGATTTCGCGATACTGTCAAAATTATTTTCGTTTTCTATATGTTTGAAAAATACGACACATACACAATACAGTTCTGTAATATATTGTTACCTCTATTCTACAATATAATTAAAATGCTGTATAGTAAGAAATGCTTTCACTGTTAACCGTTTTGCATAATAACAGTAGAAAACAAACATCCTATCTAGCATGCTTTCCTAAACTCACGCACATTCTATCTCATATCAAATGTTTTATTCATTACTGTCACTGAACTACGTGAAAAATATATATGTAAACAGTAAGACAGTTTTCTCGATTTATTGTAATTTTACAACGTCAAACTCGAAAGACTTGCATTAAGATAAAACGGTGACGATTGATTCTCCATTTTCAAAACTAAACTTTTGATTATCATGCTTTCCTTCAATTGATTCGATTTGCAGACATGACTTTTGCGAAACCGTGCAAACGACTTCAAAGTTTTAAATTTACAGTTGACATTTCTGTTTACTTCTTGTTAAAACTTAAAAAAGAAAAACTAGAAATAGCAATTTATTCTGACAATTTTTAAATGTCAAGTAGAAATATTTTAACCTTGATAACTTAGTTCGTTTAATGCTACAACAATTTTTAACTCTTCTCGTATTAGTCAGAGTTATTGCATAATTAATAATGTTATAAATAATTTCTTCTTAAATATGAATTGTTTTTTATCATCATCAAACTCTCATAAATAAGATTATAAAAAAAGAAAATAAATATTTTCTTTAATGTGATCATTCTTGTTATATTCATTTCTAGCGAAACGTGCAGATTATCATTGAATAATTTATGAATGATGTTGTTATGCGATTTTTTATAGGCTTTTAATCATTTTCATTTTGTAAAACTAGCTATTGTAAGTCTAAAAGACCATAAATTAATTTTTTTAAATCTTTATCAAATGGTAGGCCTACTTTTAAAGACGGTCTAGAGAATGTTTGCTGTTTGAAATATCAGAAAACAATTATAAACATTTTCATGACATTGAAAAAATTATTAAATTGGGAAAAACAATATTCTTGCTAAGTTAAATTCTGGTACTTGTATATAGTTTTCGTCCCAAAGCTGCAGTAGTTTCTTCCTAAGCTGATAAAGTTTTCGTCCCAAGCTGATAAAGTTTTCGTCCCAAGCTGCAGTAGTCAGTTAGTTGATGACTTAAACATATTTTATTTTTTAATCGGAAAAAAATTAAAACGCAGAATAATCATTCTGTGCTTCCATTTCCAGTTTCTGTTCTAATACGGTAATGGAATTACGAACCGAACTTAATAACGAAATGGCACATTATTTTTCCTACTTTTTATGTGCTTAACGTTGCATTATCTTAAAATCGTTATTTTTTATGCCCTATAAAATGTTTTTCTTTTCAATATTAAAGATAAATCCTGAATTATAATAAGCCTAAAAAACAAGTTTTGGCTAATTATTAACATGTACAGTAATATAAAAAAATTAAAACAAATTCATCATTCTTAAATATCCTTGATAAAATTCGATAAGTTTGATGAAAGAAAATGAAAAATCTATAAGCTTATAAGAAGAACGAAGAAACAGTATTTGTTAATCCATTTACATTTAACATTCTGTATTTTGAACCATTTATATAACGATTAAAAAAATAAATATAATATAGGTGCATTTAGTAAAATTCTCGAATGGATTTCATTAGATGCATCACACTATAAAATCAATAAAATAAAATCAGATACAATATTAAATATAAATTTTAATATTTTTTTATCAAATAATAAATTATTTCTTTTATATTATATTAGCCAACCGTTTTCAATATCTTTATAAACAATATTTATACTTTCAACTCAAGTACAGTACAGTAAACGCCGTTAATCCGGATATCTCTTAATCCAGACAAAAAAAAAACAAATAAATTATTGAACAAAATTCCCTATTTTTTAATTTTTTCTTATGTTAGTACAAACACATATAAATATTTTATTATACTTAATTCAAAATGCACTGTATAGTTCTATATAAAAACATTTTCTACTTATGTTTAAAACAATGCATTATAATGAAAAAATAGTATACAGGAGCATTCATTTCATCATAAATATCATCATTATTATTTGATTTTATAGATAATTTTTATTGTTTAAATTTGCATCGAGACGATTTCGTTTTAATAATTCGAAATATCAGAATTAACAATGTTTTCTGTAATTTAGATGATAAGATTTACGCCATTGATAGTTTTCACATAATTTATTTATTTGGAGCAAATATTTTTGCAAAATTAATTTTATAAAAAAAAAATTATTATTATTATCTTATAGCATCTCAATAATATGAGACTTGTAACATATGAGTCGCTCAGAAGCCAATGCGGTTTAGTCCATTTTTTGATATTTTCTGATTTTTGTAAATTTTCATGGAATAAATAATATTCTTCTTAGTTATTAAATGGTTTACTCGTTACTTCGTTTTTTCTACGTTAGAGTGCTCTTTTTTTTTATAGCTTCTGAATATGTTGTGTAATATTAATGTATTAAAAAATGTTAATTTTCTTAATTGTTGTTTTCTGGACTTAACCGTATTGGCTTCTGAGCGACTCATATAACCAAATCATATACATAGTATTTAAATAACAAACTTATAACTTTTGCAGTTCGCTAAAAAATTATCCAAATTATTAATCTAAGCATTAATTCATCAGATCATATTGATTACTAGATTTAAAATCGTGTGATTTGATTCCATATTCTAAACTGTGCAAACAGTATTTAGTACGAAAGAAATAAAAAAAAAAATATATTAAACTCTTTATGAAAAATTTATACAATGGATATATTATTAATAGAAAGCATCAACTGTTGATTCTTACGAACAGAACATTATATATTCTTGAGAGAAACTTCCAACGACATTTTTCAAACAATTAAAGTACATTAAAAAAATAACAACAACAATTTATTCTTTCATTTTTTAAATATTTTTCTCCCTTCTATTAATAATTCTGGACTCTATATGGATATATCAAATATTGCTTTTTTTTATCTATAAAAATAACTGCAAACTTTTTCATAAATCCGATTAAAATTTTAATATTTAATATATTCATTAATAAACATCAATACAACGAAAATAAATCGATACTTGATGGGATTAATATTGATTATTATTGTCTTCCTCAAATTTACACAATAAAATGAGAATTTTATTTAATTCTGTTGAACATACAGCCAAAAAATATTTTTTATTTCTTGTTTTTATCAATAAATAATAGTATTATTTTTTTTTTAATTTTTTATGATTAAAAAAAATTATTTATTATTTTTAGGGTGGTGTATGCTGAGAGATCGAGCCATTTAGTACTGGCCACTGCGAGTACGTCTTGGATAAAAGGTAAAAATTCTTCTGTCAAAGTATAACGCGAGTTTTTTTTTTCCTTGTTAAACTTTCAAAATTTATAACGTGGCATATAATATTTATAAATAAGATCGGATATTGTAAAAATCTAAACCACCGAAATCAATGAAAATATTTAAAATGTGGTGGACGAAAATCGATTTAAGGCAGTTACAATCAAACGAAACACAGCTGCACGAACATCTTTTGTCGTGTTATTGATTCCAGAATGTTGATCATCAAAACGGTGTTTTGCTCTGGATCAATACGGTTTTAAAAATTAGTAGATTCTCGGTTAAAACTTTTATCATCATTGGATATATTGTATATAATTGGTTCTTGGATTTTTACAGGTTGCTTTCATAAATTAACTGCAAATTACGGGAAACTGAATTCCGAAGACTTTCAAGAGGCATCAAACCGTTGTTCGGAAACCAGTATTTTGTTGCAGTCTCAATCTAAATCAAC
>WUQG02432423.1:0-14199 GCA_011317285.2 Androctonus mauritanicus | reverse complement strand
ACTTCCTGAATGAAATTTTTGGATTGCTCATTAGTGCTAGAAAGTTCTAATATTGGAACATATAGGATATCTTACTGATCTGTTGTGATATATATAATTGAGAATATTATTGTATAATGGGAAAAATTTACACAAAAAGATTAGACTTTATTAAAACATGTTAATAAACTAAATATATTTAAAAAGTAATTATGTTTTAATTAAAAAAAAAGACACAAAAATTGCTTTTCTTATGATGATGATGTTGGTGATCTTTATTATTTGTTTAGTCAAAGTTTGGAAGCTATCAATGTATACTATAATGTATGAAAATCTTGCAATAAAAATATGAAGCATGGTTGAAAGATAAGCACTGATTTATTTAATCTTGTTTCTCCTTTGTGTTAACTTTTAATTTTTATAGGAACTACTTTCAGTGAAAAGAATATGCTCTTTGGCCTATAGTAAATATGCATTTCTGAGCATTTAGCTTTTTTTTTTATCTACAAAGAATTAAAGTTTTCTGAAATATGCACTTATTTTAAGATAAAAAAAAATTGATAAAAAATATAGCAATTGCATATTCTTCAATTTTTTATAAATAGATGACATTCAGAAAATTTTAAATTTTCTGTAACTAATTTGTATTATCATTTTTATATGTTGAGTATAATATTTATAATTGATATATATTTTCAGGCTGAAGATTTAATAGAAATAAGAGAAGAATATGATCCAGAAAAAGAAAAAATTTGGAAAGGTATTCATTAATAATAATAACGCACTTCTCTTAATTCTAGATTTCTGTATATAAGCAAAGGCTTATACGAAAACAGAACTTTTGCTTAACTAGTAACTAAATATTCTGGAGATTTGTGATTTTTATTATCTAATTTCTAAACTACAGAGAACTTTTTTTATACTGGTAAATTATGTGAAATAAAATTAATTTAATTGTTACCAAGAAAAAGAATAATGAATTATATTAGAAAACATATTACCACTCCTGGAAAATTGGAATAAAAAATTACTGTATAATATCACAAGTAGAATTTATTATTATTAAAAATATTCTTAGTAATTATGTACCAATATTTAAAAGTTAATTTATCTATTTTAATTTAAGATGAGCATAATTAATCCATTCAATGCTTATTTCAGAAATGTGACAATTTTTGTGCTTGTTAATATTTTTGATTAAGCCTAATTATTAATGTTAAAAATGTAAAATTTTGTATTTCTCTTATTTTTCATCAAAAAATTTTGAAATTTTTCTTATTTTTCAAGTTTCTGTGTTTCTTTGAAAAAGTTTGCAGTATTTCAATAGGTTCTTTTTGTTCAAACATTAGTCAGCATATATTTTGAATAATTTTGACATAAATAATTATTACAAAAACAAGAATAACTAAAAATATACTATCAGAAAGATTGTTAGGAGAAATAGAGGAAACAAGTTTTGCAAATAAACTTGTTTGTAAGAATGAGAATACATCTAAATGACTTACATCCTAGAATGGTATAAAACCAAAATAATAAAGAATAAAGTAAAATGTATATCAAATAATGTAATCAATATACAATAAAAATGAATAAATGAAAAAAAATCAAAAATGATGCTAGAATGAAAATATATATATATATATATATTGCCAACTTTTCCAGCAGTGATATTTGATAAAAATGTTGTGGTGATATTTATAATCTAAAAGAAGTAAATTGGTAAGAGATGATTAATATGACAATAGATAAACTATTATTTATATTATTCAGATATAAAATGACAATGCTTTATATTTAATTGTTGTTATATCTTTTGATTTTCTTGCATAAATATAGGTAGAAATGAAATAATGATGAATTAATTCAAAACAATATTATATATTTTAATATAATTGATGTATATTTTTGTTTCTACTTATGAAGGTTTTTTTATATTAAAAGATTTTGTTGTTCATCCCAGAAAAAATTCATTAATTTGCTAAAATTATATAAAAGTTCAGATCAGAGTATAGTTTTATAAGGAAAATAGTACTGAAATTCTAACTAATGTAATTTTTTGAAAACTCACTAAGCAGATTAATAGATATTTTAAGGTTTATTTTATAACATTTCAGAGTGAATATATCATTAAAAATTTAACATTTGGATATAAAAAAAATATTGCAAGTAATTACAATATATACTCAACATCATTAAATATCTATAAACTAAAAATAATCCATAAAAACAGCAGTTGAAATATCAAAAACAGAAATTTCCATGAAGAGTAGTGTATGATATGTGAAAATATATGTAGATTTCCATGATTGGTCATCAGTGAATTAAGAATAATAATAAACATCATTACAGAAATATAACTATTGATATTATACTATTATATTTAATGGAAATATTGTAATATATACTAAGTTACAAAAAATGATTTTTAAAATATTTTATATGTTAAAATTTTTTAATTCAAGGAATTCTTGTAATTAATGCACTTAATTTGATTTTTTATGTTGAGGTTTCTAAATTACATTATTATAATATATTCAAATATAAATTTGATAATATCCAACTTTACAAGAATTTTAATCAGAATTAAAAATGAATCATATTTATTTCCAGCCCAGTACTTACAAAAATATCATAACAATTTAGATATTAACAGCATTTAAAGCTAATATTTAATCTACATTTAAACAATTAAATTTCAGGAAAAAAAAAAAAATTATCAAAGTTGAACTGTAATGCCAATTTGAATTCATTTTGTATTCAGTCATTATATATAATAGTATTAATATAACAGAATACAATGCAATAATTCATAAAGAATGAATGTATGTTTAAATAAATTACATACATTCTTTTATATGCATTATATAATTATTTAAGTGAAAAATTATATAAAAAATAATTCTTTATTTTCTAAAGATGTTATTTTATCTGTTGATTATATATATATATATATCATCAATAGCTTTTAAGCATGTGTGTTGATTTTTAATAATTTCTCAATTTTAATATTTTAAATTTTAGTTTATTTGCTTTAAAGTATTTCAGTTTATAAGTACAATTAAATATATCTATCTGTTAACAGAACAACATAGGAAAAATGTAAAAGCTTATCGTAAACAATTGGCAGAAGAAATGAAATTGGCAGAAAATAAGGAATTACATAAAACTAAGAAAAAAATTTTATCAGAGAATGTATTAACAAATGAAGAATTACAATTAAAATTTAAAGATTTAGAATTACAAGAAAAAGAAAATGATGAACTTGCTAAGTAAGTTGCAATGAATGTTAAAAAATTTAAACTTTTATTTTATTTATTAAATTGGTATTTTAATAAAAATAATTTAAAATTTATTTAGCTTGGAAATTTTAATATAAAATTCAATATTTTTATTTTTGTGTTTTTAGTTTATCAGAAAATTCTAGTACAGAAACAGCAGAATCTGAGGAAGATGATGAAAAAGAATTTGGTAAAAGAATAACTTGGAAAGATCAAATAGATGCAAAATGCAATGTTATTACTTTCACCCATACAAAAGTTGATGAACAAGAAGAAAAAGATGATGTGGTAAATTTAATTAATAAAAATGAATTAGGTTAATATGTGAATTTTAGTTTTTTTAAATACGATTAGAGAACATTGAAGATAAAATATTTGATTCATTTATATAAAAAGAATTAATCAGTTAAATTTTTCTGGCTTTAGTTTTCTAATTTGTGAATTTCTGAACAAAAATATGAAATAATTTATTATAAATTTGATTTCCTCTTTTTGAATAAATTAAAATTCCATTTTAAATATATAAATACCATTTGAAAATAGCATATAATGATTTTATGTTTATACTACAATACGAGCACTTGAGTTTTGAATATTTATACTTATGATCATGAAAATTCATTTTCAAATTTCAGAAACTCTTCAGGAATTTTAAACATTATGATAGCAGAATGCCCTAGCAACCAATATAATGTAAAATTACACAGTTAACATATTACAGCAGTATTTCAAGATGGTGGCATTTACACAAAAACCTTCACTTTAAAATTGATAATTTTCATTCTGTGAAATAAGAAGCTTCTAATTGCAATTGTGAAATATATTACAAAATGTAGTATATAAAGTTATTTCAGTAATTTTCAAGACAAATTAATAGCATTATCCAAATTACGAACAAAACTTTTGTACAAATTAAGTTCATAACTTGAGAAATGCATATGTATAATTGATTTTTCTATTTATATCTAAATTTTGACTAATGATTTTGTTTTAAATTAAAATAAAATTTACTCAATAAATATAGCCAAAAATATATCGTGCAAATTGAAACTAAAAAACAGTTGAATTCAGTAATTTGCTTGATATTTTGAGTTATCTGTGTATAGTCAATCTATATTAATTTAATATTAATATAAAAAATTATAGGCAAAATTTTTTTACTCATTAATTTCTTAGAATGCACTATAAATCAGACTGCCTTTCTGATTTATTGTGCAATCACTGATTACTGATATATTACTGATTGAATATACACAGTTATAGATTGAAAAATTTTTTAAAACTGTGTCCCTTTATTGAATAATAATTGGTTATACTCTACTGATTTGATAAATAGATAGTATACTGAAAATGTTTTTCAAAACATTTATTCTGAAAGACCTTTAGAAAATTGGTTTCATGTTCAAAAAACTAAATTTTCAATTATTTCTGTATACTTAAAAGGAAACCCAATAGACTATGATTTATCGGTTTGGATGAAATTTTGTTGGATGGTGAGAATCCACGTGTTGATTTATGTGACAAAATCTTAGGTGTAGACACTCAACCAATTTTTTTTAATAAATTTTTAAAATTTGCAATTTTCAATATTTCTTTTAATTATTGTAATTCTGTTAGAAATTTTAATATTTAATTGCATCACCAGTATAACTGAATTGCTATGCAACTAATCTTGGGTTTGAGTCCTGGATTATTTGCATACTTTATTTTTTCAATGTTTATAATGTAGCCAAAATAAAATTTTGCAAATCTGGTAATCAGATTTTATTTTCATTTCAGAGCTAATGCTACTTATCAAGTTTTTTAAATCTGATAAGCATCACTATTGAATCAGTAAAAAATATTAATTTTTTATTTACAAAATGTTTTTGGTCAAAATTTGACTCTCTTCAACATTTTAGAATACAGATACAGAAAAAATTGCAGTGATAGTTAACTTTATATAAAATAAAAAATATAAAAAAAATATTTAAAACCATTCTGTTTTTAAAAATTCTCTTCTTTTTATGTTGATTGTAAAGTTGTCTTTAGCACCTTAAAATACAGAGTTAGTATGTGTCAAATTTTGACCAAAAACATTTTAGAAATAAAAAAATTAAGGTATTTTTATTGATTTTAATAGTGATGTTCATTATGTTAAAATCCACATCGATTCACAGCACATTTGAGCAGACCAAACAGTTCCAGAAAAAACGTTTATTATATGTCAACTGGAGCGCTTTCTGTTTGGTCTGCTCGAATGTGCTGTGAATCGATGTGGATTTTAACTTAATATACCGTTAAGAGCAGGAACTTTGTGTAACTTATTATTTCATTTTATTACATATCAGCAATGATCAACAATTAAGCAAAAATTAAATTTGTTTTAGAAACTTTTTTATATATTTAACATTCAAATATTAAATGATATGGGGTATTAAACAAATAGGAACCTGGATAGAGATTCAAAGAATAGAAAGATGGATTAGAGAACTATTACATAAATACTACTTACTACACATTAATCTAGCACTTTTCAGCAGTTAACTAACACTTTTATTGTCTATTGCTAATGTTTTTGGCAACTTTAGCTGTTAATTTATATTAAACTTGTATATGTGTTTATAAGACTAACTTTATAAAATCATAAGTTTTTTTCATAGTCGCTGACTGCTGTAGTTGTCATAGTAACGTAAACCTTTTAATTTGAATGTGTTCTTTGTTCTTGTGGAATACTGAATTTATGTTGTAAGCCTGATGATGGCAGCTAAAGTTGCCAAAAACATTAGTAATAGACAATAAAAGTGTTAGTTAACTGCTGAAAAGTGCTAGATTAATGTGTAGTAAGTAGTATGTAAAGTAACATAAAAAAGCAGTTTAAAGTAAACATGGATTATTACATAAAGTTGAGATTAAAACTTGTACAAATCATTGTATAATTATAGACTATTGATTTTGTTGGCCTTTACTTAATTTTATTGTGGTTAAATTGCATTACTAGAATACATTCCATGATTTTAACATTATGCATAAGAAATTAAGTCTTAGTTTATGAATTCTTACTTTATGAACAATTTTCAGGTCTGAATTAATTTGTAAATTATGGAAACTATCTGTATATATATAAAATTACATGATTGAATGAATTATTGAATGAAATATATATGATAAATTATATGCAATATAATACTGTGTATATTCATGTATAAGCCGAGGTTTTTTCTCAAAAAAAAATTTCTGAAGTGGAGGTCAGCTTATACACGGGTCAAAAAAAATCAACTTTTTTTTTATGGAGAAATTGAAGTAATAAGCAAAACCATAACTTGTTCAATGTCTCCTGAAGACCATGAAGAAAATTTTGCAATAATTTGTTTAATACAATACCAGGTAAAATTTTATCGTACTCCAAAGCAATCGAGTGTGTTACACCACCGACTCCAACCTGCATATATACTGTAATCAGATAGGCGATGCCATGCTGTCTGATACAACACGATGCAAAAACTCTACAGTCAATCAAGAATCTTACTTAGGATTCATATTTGGGTGAAAAAATATATTTATTTTTCATTATTATTAATTATGAATGTTTTAATCTATTCGCTAGTAATTGATAAATGCTTATTATATTTAACTAAAGTAGATTAAAAAGTAATTTTAAAAAATGTTTAAAATAACGAAAAAATAATAATTATTTAAAATCTGTACTGAAAAATAACTGTAGTCTATCAAAAAAGTTCATCCTAAGCAAAATAAAAACTTCGAAATCGAACGCTTAACGTCTAGAAATTACGTTGCGTATGTCATCGTAACAGTGTATGACATCATCATTAGGATGATCCACTCATTTTAAAATACCATCGAAGATTTGAATACGATAATTCAACTCGACAAAATACAATGTAAGGGAAAACGAAACTTCGAATGGTCTCTTGGGAACCGTGTGACGTAGACGTATTATTATAATGGAATTTTTACTGTGATAATTTAATATGGATTTTTTTTAGAAAAGAAAACAGTTATTAATAACAACAATAAAAAGAAAATATTTTTATGCAAATTATTAAAATTTATTACTATTCGTTAACTTGATATTTTCTGAAGCTATAGTACGTCATCCTAACAATATTGTTCATTAACATGAATCCCGCTTCGGAGTAAAGTAAAATTTTACTTTACCGGATGCGATCAAGTGCGTCGCGCCGCTGACTCCAATCTGCATTTATATAAACGCATCAGATAGACGACGCCGCGACGCAGAAATTCTCGACAATAATCCAAGCATCTTATGTTGGTGCGCTGCGCTGGATCGCTTCGGGTTAAAGTAAAATTTTGTCTTTTAAATCGATAAACCGGTGTTTGTATTATAATAATTTATTTTATATACAAGTTTAAAATTTCAATGAAATATTTATTTTGGCAAGTGGCATTAATATATCGGTAATTAAAATCAAAGATCACGTAATTTTATCGGTTTCAAATTTTTAACGGATTTTATGTGCTAAAGTCGGGGGAGTTGGCTTATATACAGGTTTCGCATTTTTTACCGATTTTTAAATTCTGAAGTCGGGAGGAGTTGGCTTATAGGCCTACAAGGATTGGTTTATATTCGAGTACTGTATATACAGTATTTGTTGGCATTAACAGATTTTTGAAATCTGTGATAGTTATCAAGATATTTGGGGGTACAGACTTTTTCTTACCCTGTATCAAATATCCTTTAGAGTCAAATACTTTATAGTATTTAACTGTTGAAAAGTTTAATAATTAATATTTGTGTTTGTTTGAGCAGTCTTAGATCCAGTTTTACAATGTCCTGATAAAGTTGTTGTTAGCATTTACAGTGATGTTTTAACGCATAGGCGAATCCAGCGGCCACCGAGGGCCTCATATTTATTATTATTATTATATTGGGGTACATCAATGTGAGCACAGAATAACTCTGGAGCAAAGTGCTTTGTCAGACAAGAGTCAAGACATAGCTAATTGTGATTTTTAGTTGTGTGTTAAGTAATTGTCTGTGTCTGTGCCAAGAAACTTTATTACTATGTTGCATGTATTAAGTAATGATGCCTTTTGTAGTGTTATGTATGTCTTGGGTATAAATCTAGTGTTTTGAGGCTTTTGTGTAGAGTGTGAGAAATTACTCTTGTTGAAGATAGAATGATAGGTACTGTGACTATCTTTTGCATTCCCCAAAGATGCTTAGTTTCTTGTGAGAGTTCTGTGTATTTGTTAATTTTTTGGGTGAATGCATCCTGGATGTTGTGTGTTGGGTATTGAGATGTCTATAATGTAAGTAACTTTGTTTTGCTTGTCGATGAGAGTGATTTATTATTATTATTTATTATTATTATTATTATTATTATTATACTAAATAAATTTACCAATTTTTATTTTTTTTATAGTATGCTGAACTATTAGTGTTTACAGATGCTAAAATAATAAAAAAATCAGGTTTGAAAGTTTGATTTTTATAAATAATATATAAAATTATTTTTTATTTTGATCTAATAATTTTTATAAATTTTAGTAAGTAAATTGATTTCTCTTTAATACAGTGAAACTTCAGTCTATTTCCCCAGATTTATTGCTTTCCTCGAACATTGTTCAATTTTTAGGTTCCTAAACAAATCCTGTTTATATTGATACTATGGAAATTAAATCTGTTATCAATCATTTCTCAATTTATTGCTTTCCCACATCTGTTGGTTAGAATTTTTAGTTCTGAAGAATGTTAATTCTGGACTGATTGTTTTTAAGAAAGAGTAATATTATCAACATAAATGTTAATAACAGCAATTATTTTTGGAACATGGTGTAGCAAGTAATAATTTGGACTCTATAGAGTTAGCTGTGCCATCTTGCCACACATCTTACCTACCAAACATTGAGCTTGGAGGGGAAGGTGTGATAGTTATTATATGGTGAAGCTAGCCCAAACCAGTACCGAGTTTTAACTTAGCACTGGTTTAGGCTCAGCATCATCATATCAAAAGTACTTTGTATGTTAAATCCATGAAAATATTTTTGTATGTTCACATCATCATCAAAACATTACAAATATTGAAAATCTATTGCTCAACTTGAAAATGAAAAGTGCTACTAAACAAATGAAGATTAATGACTTTTTGAAAAAGAAGTAATGCAGAATGGACTTGACAGTAGAAAAAATATCATTGATGTATGGTTTTTTCATTTAGTAAATACATATAGACAGATTTGCCTGTTTTTTCATCTTATATAGTTCCCACATCTATAATTTTCATGTATCCATAGTTTTTTTTTTTTTTTTTAGATTTCTTGACAAAATTGATGACTCTAGATTTCAATGTATTTGATAAAAATTTTTAATTAAATTTAACAAAACATATCAAGAAATATAAAATAATATATTTATTAAAAAAAAAATATTTTTAGAGGAATAAAAATTATTCAAAATTAATTTAAAGAATATTTTAAAAATTAATTTTTAGCATAATTAATTGTATAAATAATAATAATCATCAAAATTCAGTATTTTAATATTATAATTACATAATGTAATTTATGAAGTAAATGAAATTTATAAAGGGAATTTTAAAAATATATGTATTTAAATGTCATTGTTTTTATTTGAATTCACATATTTGATAAGAGACTACAAAATAAAATGAAAGAAAAACAAAAATGTCAGCAAATATTTAAACACTTATATTTTGATAAAACAACTTAGATTAAAACTAACAATTGGATTAAATAACTTATTCAACATTCTGAATTTAATAAGCAACATCATATTATTGAAAAAAAATATAAATCAGTATAAACTTACAATAAAGTATATTATAAAAATATTCTTATTTATTGATTTATTGTTTAGTGATTTTATCTATATAATTTATTGTATATTCCACTTAAGAATTTAGGTACCTATACTATTTAAGTTTCATTTCCTACAATTTATACTATTTTTTAAATTGTGTAAATTGATTTCATAAGAACTCAGTAATGCACATTTATATTGTTGTGAAGCAAAAACGTTATATTTTAAAGTTTTCTCTCAAGATTTATTGGGTGTACAACTTTGCTTCTGCCGTTTTCCAATAGATTGCTCTAGCGCATAAGCAGTAGTGGAAATAAACAGATGTATATGTCATACAATAAGCTTGGACATTTGCCAACATAACCCCCATCAAAACATTAGTCAATTTGTGTTCACATCGAAAAGTTATTCTCGATTAAAAATGTCAGTTTACCTGCCAAATTCTTGTCATTTGCGGGAGGTTTTAATTTTCTGCTTCAATATGAAGAAATCTGTGGCTGAGGCTCGTCAAATGCTCTCAAATACTTATGACGAGACTGCTATTAGCGAAAGAACGTGTCGTGAGTGGTTTCAACACTTCAAGAATAATGATTTTGACATCGAAGACCGGCATGCAGTAGAAGAGAGAAGGTTTTCAAAGATGCAGAATTGGAGGTATTACCTCATGAAGACTTATGTTAAATGCAAGAAGAATTGACAGGATCATTAGAAATGACTCAACAAGCCATTTCAAAATGCCTCAAAGCCATGGGAATGATTCAGAAACAAGGAAATTGGGTTCTGTACGAGTTGAAGCCGAGAGATGTTGAATGGCGTTTGGTTGCTTGTGAACAGCTGCTTGAAAGGCAAAGACAGAAGGGATTTCTGCATTGCATTGTGACTGGGGACGAAAAATGGGTTCATTATGAAAACCCCAAGCGCAGAAAATCATGGGGACTTCCCTGCCATGCTTCCACATCGACGGCCAAACCGAATATTTACAGCACCAATGTCATGCTCTGTATTTGGTGGGACCAGCTTGGCATAGTGTATTATGAGCTGCTAAAACTGACTGAAACAATCACAGGTGATCTGTATCAAACACAATTAATGCATTTATGCCAAACATTGAAAGACAAACAACCACAATACAACGAGAGACACAATAAAGTGATTTTGCAGCATGATAATGCTTGACCCCATGTCGCAAAGTCGGTCAAAACATACTTGGAAAACGTTGAAATGGGAAGTCCTACCCCACCTGCCATACTCTCCAGACATTGCTCCCTCTGACTATCACTGGTTTCGATCAATGGCACACGACCTGGCTGACCAGCACTTCCGTTCTTATGAAGAAGTCAAAAATTGGATCGATACGTGGATCGCCTCAAAAGATGAGCAGTTTTTCAACACAAGATTCGTATGCTGCCTGAAAGATGGGAGAAAGTAGTGGCCACCGATGGACAATATTTTAAATCTTAAATGTATAACCAGTTTTTTACAATAAAGCCTCGAATGTCAGAAAAAAACAGCAGAAGCAAAGTTGTACACCCAATACAAAAGAAAAATTTGCGTTATTTCTGGTTTTGATTTTTATTAAACTGTATATCTGCTAGAAAATATCAGAAAAATTTTAAAAGAAGTTCCAAAGAAGCATTCTTCAAATAGTGGCTTAAAAAAATAAAACCAAACCCAACATGTACAAAGAAAGTTTCACAACAATAGATAGAACAGAAATACACTCACTCAGCACTAATCACCAGAAATGCAGATCATTGTCCTGACTCCACAAATCATCACTTTATTGTTTGTAGACAATGGTGCAGTTATCTATCCTAAAATTGATTAAAAAATATCTACTTGTTATGTAAGCAGTAGCAGTTTTTTGCTGGATATAAACTGTGTGTTATAAATGTGTCTGAGAAAATACAATATTTTCTTTGTATTGTGATAAACTGAAATTGTTCAGCAGGAAATGCATCATAAATCTAGACAACACTTAATAGTGTTAGAAACACAAACAAGATGGAGGATTTCTAGATAAAACGTTATCATATAAATTATTTTTTTTAGAATTCAAATATATGCCAACTTCCAATTTTTATCATTATTTTATTTTACATATAAGCTAATGAGATATTTGAGATATTTTTATAAATACAATATCCTATTAAAAATTCACATAATCTTCCTTTTCATAATAGAGTAAGAAAAATAGAACAAAAAAGGGAAAATTAAGGGAAATGTAGGACACAAAAATATATGCATGAAACCATTTCTAAGCATGTGCATATTTTTTACATTTTTGGTCATAATTAATAATATCTATAACTAATAATTCTGCTCAGTCCTGTGATGTTTGTTATAATATAATTTTACCATATTTATTTAAATTTTTAGCAATCCATAGTTCTTTAGAAATATGAAAAGGATGTAATTAGTGGATCAGATATGTATTAATTATTAATATGTGACTTCTGTTGATGTGATTAAAATGATGAATCTGGTAATCTTCTGAACCAAGGATGCCAGAAAATCAGTTATGGACCTATATTTAAATACTATATTAGTATCCTTAATTATTAATTAAGGGTGTATTAATTATTTAAATTTTTTTGTTATAGTTTGCATAGCTATCTATCATTAACTAAAATATACAGAATAAATACTTAATCATTCATTCTATTTTTTATAATTTAATATTTATTTATTTAGATTATTGTAATTTAACATTGGGATTTGCTGCATGTCTTGATGGTTCTTGTTACAAACTTGAACAAAGATGTGATGGCCGTAAAGATTGCAAAGATGGTTTAGATGAGACTTCTTGTAAGTAAACTCATAAAATTTTAAATTAAAGCTTATTAAAATTATTTATAGATTTATAAACATGAATAGAATATGATTTAATTCTATTATCAAATATCATATGAAGTATATAAAAATACTGTAAAAGTAATTACTAGGTAAAACATTGAATAAGACTTAAATAATATATATATGTTGCATGCATGTGTGTATGTGTGTGATTTATAAGACACAGGTTATGTATGTATGTATATATCTTTTTTATTTAAAATTTGAAAAAGATGTTTAAGATTATGATACAGAATATTGTCCAGCATCAGTATGGGCATATCTCTGCATTGCCCGTTTTTATCTGGCCCCTTCATAGGACTTTAAGGGAGCCAATTTGTTTTTGTTCTATAACAATGGATATCACTATATAGAGCTAAACATTAAAATAAGGGGGCAACAGACGTTTGCCTGCATTACTTCTGTAGAATATCATTGAAATCAATTTATACATGTTTTACATAATATTGTTTTTTCATTGGATTTTTCATTTTAAAAGTAATTTTATGCTGATTTTATAAATAAGTCAAATCTGTTATATATGCATCATTACTATCATGATAGGCTCTGTTAAATGAAAATTATGTATGAGAGGCAAAAAAGTTTTTACCCTCACTATGTTGTATGTGTGCTATATATCTATAATTATAAACAATGATAGGTTACTGTCTTATTAATACATGATTTTTTTGTTTGATAGCTCCTATTTAATTGGAGTTAGAAGTGTGATAATAGAAGGTATCATGCTAGACAAAACTGAATATCAAGCCATGATATGGTTCTTCCATCTTTAAGAGAAAACTGTACAAACTATTCATGGAAAAATGTTAGTTATATATAGTGAGGAATATCCATTATATGAGACTATAAAACAATGGAAATGGGAATTCAGATGTGGTTGCACCAGCCTACAGGATGACTCAAGAGAAGGCTGTCCAGGAAGATCATGTTGTTTATGTTTTGGGACAGAAAAGGGGTCATATTGGCAGATTACTTATAAAAGGGGTCAACAGTTACAGAAGCATATTACAGGAACTTGCTACAAATGTTACAAGAGAGTATTAAGGAAAAAAAAGATTGTGGTTTGCTGTCAAAACATATGTTGTTGCTAGCTGACAATGCACCTGCACAATGAGCTGCAAAAATAGTCACTTTTCTGTACAAATATAACTATGAAACCTTGTTCATTCCCATATTCTTCCAACCTAGCAGCTTCAAATTTCTTCTTGTTTTGAAATATGAAAAAATATTTACTGGAAAGAAGTTACTTCAATGATGATATCATTATTTTGTGGAGAGCTGGTTTGTCTCTAAATCTGTTGT
>WUQG02432412.1:0-14199 GCA_011317285.2 Androctonus mauritanicus | reverse complement strand
TTTTTCAACATTTAAAGTTAAAATAAAAAGTTTCATTTTAACATTAATCTCACTTGTACATAATTTTTATCAACTCCCTTCAAAAATGTATAAACAAGGTTCTACTGTAATATAAAAATAATTAGTTATTTTTTAGTATGAAAATATGATTTTATTAAATCTAAAAATGTTTTACATATATTTTAAAACTAAAAAAAATTAATTTTATCCAACATTATCGTGCTATTATATTAAAATTATATGACACGATAATGATAATATGCGTTATTAATAGGACGCAATTTAAGAAAATAAAATTCATTTTAAAATATAAAATTAAAATTTAGATCAAATAATAAAATGCATTCTTTTTTTGTAATAAAGTAATATAGAATATATATTTGGATTTTTTCTGTGCAGTTGAAGAGATGCCATGAGCATAAAAACATTCCTATATAAGAGAAGTTTTCTTATCACTAAAAATTCCATAAATTTGGATTTATTTTAAATTTTTATTTTATTTTTTTCAGGATTAGCACATACTTTTATGACTCATTTTTATAACTGTTTACTAAGCTGGCAATGCTATGGAGAGATGATATGCATATTGGGTGTTAACTTTCTTTAAAAATTAAAAATAGCCATCTAGATATAAGATAATTTTGGATTTTTATATGCATTTATGACTTAATTTTATTATTCATAAGAATGCTAATAGAATAATTTAAATTTTTGTTAACTTAAGATTTTTGAATGTAGTGTAAAACAAATCTATAATCTATCTTATAATATTTCCCTAGCATGCTAGCTCAGCAGGTTTAATTGTAAATAAATAGTTTTTAGAATCATCTGTATTCCATGTATAGTGGTTTCTTAATAACTTTAATTCATAATTTGATGCATGTAGTTAAAAATATTCCTTTAGTAAAATATTCTTCTGTTTAATATCGGATTTCTTTTACCGGCAAAATATTCTTCGTTGGATTGTTTTGCAAGCATTTTTCTGACTTGATTACTTTTCAAATAATTTTAATATTCATTCCTCTAAATGTTACTGAGAGTGCTGTAATAATTTAATTAAATATATTTTTGTTTGTCTTTAAGTGTATTTTTATGTTATTAAGTATAAGGGAATTTAATTTTTTTTATAGTTTTTTTGTGTTTATTATTTATACAGTATTAAAAAATATTTATATTAAAGAAATATGAATAAATAAAATAATTCCAATCTCTAATTAAACATCTTGGTTTTTTTATTCAATATATTATTTATCAATGCTTAAATTGTACATACAATAATTTTAAATATTATATATATCATTTTTTTTATTTATAGAACTTTATTTATTGCTTTAAATTTAAATCTTGGAGTTAGTTTATATGGTCCAAATTCAAGTGGTAAAACAGAAACATGCAAAGATATTGCAAAGACAGTTGCGAAAAAAGTAATTTTATTATAATTTTGAAATTATGATGATGAAAATTAGTTTAAAATAATTATTTGTTGAATTTTTAAAAATTTATTTAGTGTGTAGTTTTTAATTGCTCGGAAGGATTGACAATTGCCGCAGTTGGAAACTTATTTAAAGGAATAGTTCAGATCGGAGCCTGGTTGTGTCTCGAACAATTTAATAAAATAGAACTGCATATTTTATCTGTTGTAGCACAAAAAATTCGCTTAATTTCGAATGCTATTAATCAGCGATCCAAATTTTTTAAATTTGACGGAATAGATCTTAATTTAAATCCAACCTGTGGTATTTTAACTACCATTAATTCAAGTTCTTTTAAACAAAAAGAACTCCCAAATAATTTAAAGGTAAAGTAAAAATTATTAATTATTTATGAAAATATTGCAAATTCTTATTTATTTCGATCATTTTAATTAATTATTTCGTTACAGCAAATGTTTCGATCAGTTGCCCTTATATCTCCCGATTATTATTATATTTGTGAAAATTTTCTGCTGACGATTGGATTTCTTGAGGCAAAAAAGTAATATCTGTGAAATTTATCTTAAATACATAAATTAATAAGAAACAATTTATTCTTGATTTTTCATATTTATCTAACTTTTTAAATTTTTTTTATAGATTAACTGCAAAAATAATGGCTACATTTAAACTGTGCAAGGAACAATTTTCAGTCCAGAAGCATTATGATTTCAGTTTAGTTTCATTAAAATCTATATTATATTTGATCAAAAATATGAAAGAAAAACATCCTAAAGAATCTGACGATGTCATTATTTTAAAAGCAATGGATTATATTTTCATACCAAAGTTGTTAGAAATGGTATTAAAAATATATTTGTCATGTTATTGTTGAATATTAATAATTTTTATTTTTCAACTATATTTTTTTTAATGATTATTCAAAAACTTTTCATATAATCATCAAAAAAATCTCGCTCTGTTAAAATATGCCATTTTATCAATATAGATAGTTCTCAAGTTATGAACACATTTGTACATAAGTTTTGTCCATAATTCAGAAAATATTGTTATATACTATCTGTTTAAAACTATTGCATATATTATATTTTGTAATATATTTCATAATTGGACCAATTAGAAGTTTCTTATTTCAGAGATTTGAATAAAGAATTTTGATTATGCAGTAGAACCCCGTTTATATGTTTTTGAAGGAGATTGATAAAAGTTATGTGCAAGTGAGATTAACATTAAAATGAAACTTTTTATTTTAACTTTAAAAGTTGAAAAAATACATTAAAACTTAAAATTTAAAAAAGTTAAACTACATACTGTATTACATATGTTTTTTTCCATACATTAAAACTTAAAATTAAGAAGTTTGATTAACCATGATGGACAAATACAGTTATTTTGACATAAAGAAAGAATAAATTGTAGTTTGTTTTTTGGATGCAATACTACATTCATAGATCAAGCCTTCATACCCAACTACTGTACGTATCTTTTCATTACTAATGGTTTTTGATCTTATATAACGTTGTGTTACTTCCAGTGTAACATAACGTTACAAAACGTCGGTAGAAAGACTGGTGGGATAAGTTTTGGTTTTGGTTTTACTTTTGTATTCATTCTACTATCTATTTCGTAAGATAACGTAGTATACAGTATAAGAAATTGTTCCTTTGTCGAAAAAGTTTGGCAAAGATTTTATGGATTTTATGTATAAATGCGAAGAAACGATTCTGGAGAATAAAAATAATAGCGTACAAATGCAAAGACGTTTAAATGGAAAACGTGCAAGTGGGATGATTTTACATGCAAAATCGAAAGATCGTATAAAACACAACGTACAAGTGCGAAAAACGTAGAAGTGAGAAACGTATAAACGGGGTTCTATTGTATTTATTGTTATTTATGAGATGCGTAAACGAATAAAAATAAAAATAAAATAACAATATTCTTAAATGTTAAATATCTGTTAAGCAGAAATTTTTGCTAGAAATATTATCTTAGTATTTTTTACTTAATTTAATTTTAATATAAAACATTTTTATAGGGAAAGAAACAATTGAGTAATTGAATATATATATGCGGAAACAATTAGAGCAAAAATGTTAATTTTGATTTAAATATATTAATAATTTGGTAATTATTTCAAAAAAAAGTTTTGGAGTATAATCAAATATAGTTTATAACTGCTTTAAGAGGATTATCATAATTAGAAATAAAATCTATAATGACAATTTAATTGTCATTATAACATTATAAGTTTTATTTCTAATTACGATAATCTTCTTAAAGCAATTAAAATAGTTCTATTTAGTTAAAGTAAAAATTAGAAATAATTTAATTTTTAGTAATTTTAAAGGAATGTAAATTTATATTTTTAATAAAAAACATAAATTTTTTATTATATAAAAACTAAATTATATAAAACTTTAAATATAACTAAATTATATAAAAACTTTTATATAATTACTAATAATTTTGTTAACGGAAAAATAATTCTAATTATCAATAATTTAAATTCAATATCATAAAGTTTTTATATTCTATAACAATTTCTTGGAAATTATTAAGTTCATTATACATATATAGATGATTTTTTTTTTATATAGAATTTAAGTTGATCACTTTTTAAAGACTTTAAAGAACTTTTCTTCTACAAGAGGTCTGATTTTAATTTTTAAACTGGATAAGTTAACTTAGATTATATATTATATATACAGATTAATAAACTTGAAAAAGAAATTATTCTCTAGGCAATTTAATTAAATTTTGCAGTTTAGATAAAAATTTTCTAGGAAAAGAATCGATCAGATACACGAATTTAATGACAAAATATTTCCTTTGATAGAATAATGTCGGAGCAAATACTCTTGCAATCAAAAAATATTTTTTCTTTTTGTTTATATTCCATTAAGCTGAGATATCTACTATAAAATATTCAATAGAGTTCTTGATTGAAGCACGTATTATTAGAACTGATAGAAGACATTAAGTTTTCAAAAAGGATGTTACTTCGAATTCCGTGCACGTCGATTATTTTTCAAAAATAATTTAATCTTATTGATATCTGTTTATATCAAAGCAAGCATTAAATTCTGTAGGAAAACATTAGAATAACAATAAAGTAATCTGTCAGTACTCTAGCTACATTTTACATAAAAAAAACAAACATTCTTTGAATAAAACCATTATTATTTAACTTATAACATCACTTCAAACACAAAATTATTGAAAGAATGTTATAATATTTCGTAAATAAAAGATTTTTGTGTTTTATTCTAAGAAAATTATAAACTTACTAAGAGTTTCTATTCTCTTTTTTTTGTTTGTTTTATAAAAGAGTCTTGATCTTTGATAATTTTTAATATAAATCAGTTGTTTTCTTTTACTTTTTAACTATTTTTACACGTTTACTACTATAAATTTACGAAATAGTGAAAGATATTTCATGAATATATTTATGAAAAGTTTTAATGTTCTCCGAAATAATTTTTATTATTCTGAAATAATAATAACTAAGAAAGATGACAGCCATTGTCTATCATCATCAAATTCTGCTTTCCAGCAAGTTATTTAAATTTCTCGTAAAAATCAAATAAAGTTTGATATGGCATATAGAAAAGCGGTAAGAAATTCCGACATTATTTTCAGATTTGAAGTTTATTACTTTTTATATTTAAAATAGAGTCAAAAATCATCAAGATATCAATAAAAAAAAAAAATAACTCTATAAATACTCATAGATAAGAAATGGTTTTTGTGTTTTATATACGACGACAGCTATGCACCTTGAAGAATAAATAATTCGATTTTCAATTTACTTTGCAATCGTCGAGATTTTTATCCGTCGATAATATAAAGGTTTTTCACAGAATTTTCAAACTGATAGCATTAAATCTACACAAAAGGTAATTGCTTCTAGTATTGCAAGTTATAAACCACTCCTTATTGCAATAATGAGAGACTGATAAAGAAAAAAAAGGGTGACATAAAAAGACATTAAGCTGTAACAACTTGACTTGGATAATACATTTAATTTGATTTATTATATAATCAAGTTAGCAGGGTATTAAACAATCACGTGATATACAAAATAAGTTTCTATTAAAGAAAATTAAACTGTGCATTTTTTTTTTTGTTTTTTGTTGTAGGATATATTATTCAAATGAGAGTTGTAAAATTGTTGTTTTCCTATCAGATTAATGATATTTTTTTTTAACTGGAATATAGTGATTACAAAAATTATTAAAGAAAAATATCATATTAATTTCTCTTCAATGGAGGCAACGGTAAAATAAATACTAAGAATTAATATTGATTTATGAAAATTAAAAAAAAAAGAGAATAAATTAATAAAAAATAAAAATTAATATAAATATTAACGAATAATCATGTGGCTTATAATTATCTAAAATAATTAATTAAACTCAAATAAACATAACCGAAAAAAAGTATTTAGAAGTGTTTTATGTAATCTGATAAAATAATTATGTTTTTACTGACAAAAAAAAAATAAGAATTTTTTAAATTTATCTATATATATATTATCAAATGGCTGAGATCATTAATTTCCGGTAATTTTTATAAATTTAATAAAAGTGTTATAGTATAATTATTAAATAAATAAATAAATTTAACAAAATAAAAAACTGTTCTATTTAATTTTTATGGAAAATTAATTTTTCATTCGAATTTATTTTTTCATCAAAGCTTTATCTCATTTCTGAACTTAGAAATTTGCAATAAGAACTTTATCTATAAAGTGCTCTCTGACGGTTATAACTTTGATACTAGTGAGCAGACCGTGCTAAGTAAATCTACCTTATACTTAGCACTGTCTGCTCACTAGTGCTATAGCCTAGTATGAAGTAGATTTTCAAAGTTAGAAATTTGCTTTTATTTAACTAAAAAAAAAAAAAAAAAAGAATTATTATCTATTTTTGATGTTTCTCTTCAGGAAAAAAAAATAAGAAATATTTTTCCCCTTTTAACTGAATTTTTTACTTAAGGTAACTCGGGGGAAGATGACACAATTAACAATAATTTTATTTATTACCAACATGTGGAGTGGAAAAAAATATGTAAATTATATCAATGTATATCCTGCTTATGTGTGAGCGAAATATCTTATCTTAGTTTATAAATATCTTATAATATATCTTGCTTGTGTGAATGAAATATCACAAAACTCTCATCTTCCCTCCACTCTTGTCTTCCCCGAGTTACCTTATGAATAAATTATTTAAATATTATGAGCTTCATTATATATTTTAAAGATTTTATTCTTCTCTTCTTTCTCTTAAAATATGATTTTAAAAATACGAAAGAAATTTATAATTTAATTATTATTTCGAATGAATTGATATAACAAACTGATTGTCGTAACAGAATTGTCGTTAGTCACATAATGCTATGTTACTCTTGACTTTTTTCCTTCAGAAATTATTGGAAGCATTTTTTCTTAGAAAAATCTTATGATTTATAAAATTCTCTTGTTAATTTATCATAAGATTCAATTTTATACAAGGCTAAAAATTTTTCCCTTCAAATTTTTTGTTCTATGAAGTATAATCTATTTTCCTAGAGACGATATCGATTACTTTCTGTGAATTTATTTTTAAATAAAATATCAAATTATGTATATAAGAGTAATTAAATCAGACTGGATTATAAGTTTTGAAAACAAGTATAATTATTTATGGATTAAAATATATATAACTTTAATAAAGTGAAAATATAAAAATATTTAGAAACAAATTATAATTTTAAAACTGCAACTGAAACCATACATTTTGTTAACTAAAAATTAACAACTATTAATTTTGAGATATGTAAATAAGGGGAAATAATAATAATTATTAACGTTTTCCATTATTAAACTTGAAAATGGAATTTACAAAATGTTATTTTGTTAAAGTTAATATGTACACCTAATTTACATACTAATGGATATCTCAACTACCGTTTAATTGCAAATTCCATTATCGACAACACAGGACATTCTAATTATGGTTAACTGATCTAAGTTTATTAAAAATCGCGAAAAGTAATCAAAATTATTTTTAGAATATTACTTAATTAAATTATATATGTATAAAAAGATTTAATTAATAATAACATTATTATTATTATTATTATACAGAAAGTTATAAGTTTTATTCAATTATTTTATCAAAGATGATTTTATCGATTACCCTATTATTATAATTAAAATTATTATTATTATTGAATATTTTTATGTTGCATAAAATTATTACTAAATATAATATATTATGATGTATAGAGATATTTATGAATTTAAAGTTATTATATGTATATAAAGGTTTTTTGTTGAGAAAGAAATTTTAAGTTTAGTGAAGCTGAAATCTGTAGTTTTCTTCAAGATATTTCAATTCATCATAAGTAACTAATAGATTTTGCTCAATCTCAATATATTTAGTAGAAAATTTATCACAGAAAACAATTTCTTTGTTTTATAAAAAGTTTTTCTATAAGTTAGAGAAATATTAGTAGATTCCTGGACTTCATAAAGTACAGTATTTTCTTAATGAGTTTTCAAACCATAAAAGAACTCTTTTCATTTCCATATAAAATAATTCCTTTTTACATAATTTTTTATTTTGTTTTTTATAAAGTAGGTTAAGATTTTTAACCTTTTTTTTTATCAATAAAAATATCATAATCTTTAATTTCTCTAAATCTCTATACAGTATTTGAATTGACGACATTTATGTTTAAAATAGGTTAATCCTTGAATTAGATCGTCAGAGTTCCTAAACTTCTTTTGTGATGAAAGATAAAATGAAGAAAACACCTTTTGTTAATTGTTTTTTTACGTAAAACTTCGGATCGTTTTCTTTTAATTAGATACATTAGTCTTCTAATTCAACATAATTTTCTTTCCAAATCAGCATAATTGTCTTTCCAAATTAACAAAATTTCAGAAAATGATAGTAGACTACTGCAAACACAATACTGTATTCTAGATCTATGAAATAAGAATGACGATTTATTTCACATTATTTATATAGAGATTAATCGTAACATAAAAAAAAATCATAAATTCCCTTAATCGATTAAAAAACGAATATTTATAGTTTAGCATTTTTTAAGTTTTGACTATTTTTATTTTACTAAGATTAAATAGATATCACAGCTTCGATACTTTTCACATTTCATTTTCATATACAAACATAAATATATTGATTTTAAGATGAATTCTAGCAACATAATTTTCTTTCCAAATCAACATAATTGTCAATTATTTTATCAAAGATGATGTTATCGATTACCCTATTATTATAATTAAAATTGATTCATGTTGTAAATTCGATTTAAAAATCACAATCGTCAAGTACTTTTGTTTGTTGGATTAATTTAATTTTTGAATTTTATTATTACCGCTAAAGTAAGTAGAGTAGTATATCTGATATAGAATTTCACTTTTGTCTTGTTTTTGCTATCCATTTTCTAATGGTTTCCTGTTCAAATTGTCTTGCTAGTACCACAGATTGAGGATCAGCTGGATTACTTCCCCTGAAATAACAGATCTTAAATCTGATGCCCAATAATTTATTAAGCATCAGATTTAAGAGATATAATACAAATATGGTTTAATATATTCTGTGCATTGGCTTATATGAAATTTTTATAAACTCGAATTTCACGAATTTATTGACATTTATATACACTATTCAATATAAATATTCTGAAAATAAGATGATTACATAAGTAAAATAAGCTAGAAAAGGAAAATATTTTATGTAAATAACGGATAAAGTAAATGATTTTGATTTAAAATTATATCATAAGTAATAAATAAGCATTATATTTAAGTAGTTTTATCATATCCAAAAAAAAGAAGAGAAAACATATATGCAGAAGAGTTTTTCTTTTTCTGAAAAGTTTCGACAGTTGCATCTAAAACGAGTCAAAATATATACTATAATATTTCCTATAGCTTGTTATGTGTCGTGCATAACAAGCATTCGATCACATCAATTCTGTTGTTTTTTATTTTATTTATTATCTACAAATAGAAAATATAAATCGGATGCACAACTGCACGTTTTCTAATTTCAGAAGAAAAGTTTTAAAAAATTCTCTTCAGCAATATAGAATATAACTTAGCACTTCGTAAGTAATAAGTAAGAAAGGATGGATCATTTCTGATTTTTGTTCTTTTTTTTTTCATAAATCACCAGCAATCTCTTCGTGCAGAGTAAGTACATATAAAAATTTCGTGACATACATCCATTATTTTCTTTCTCTGTTGGCTTCGTCCATTTATTGAAGAGAAAAGCTTTCGTTCAGTTTTGTGCATGAATGAGCTTCGCATCCGTATAACGGCGTCATTATGATACATCGTATAAAACATAGTTTTATTTAATAAGGCAGTTGGTAAGCGCATAGTTCCATTCTTATCAACTGTAATTCACAATTATAACTAACGAAGATCAACTGTGAGAATTTTTCCTATTCTCTCGTATCCATTTATCAATCACAATCATTAATTTCTATACATCTAAAATTATGATTTATTGTTATGATAGTTGAAATACCCAACATACCACATGTATATTAACAACCATTAGAGAGAGACTCATAATACACATGTAAATATTTTAGGAGTTTATATCTATAACATTCCTATTAATTCAGATGTAAAAAGACTGTTATAGTAAATAAATTATTATGAATAAAAAAACTTATAACTATACTGTATATAAAATTTTTATAAATTGTTCAAAGAAATTGATAATTTTATGATTATTTTATTCGATGACATTTATCATCACATTATTTATTCAGCCTTACTTTTCTTTGTTTTTGATCGCAGTATTCGTAAACTAGAAGATTTAATAATTTATATTATTATTCAATAAATATAATAAGAAAAATTTATTAATCTATAATAATGCAGGCTGCTCTTATACAATTTTCATTATTTCATATTTATTAAAGTAGAGTTTGAATATTTATTTTTATCGTGTTTCAAACATTAATACATTTATGTAAAGACCGATGTGTATGGAGAAATATGTAACATCTTAATGTTTTCATAAACCGATGGTAATTAGTAAATTAAAAGAGAAAGCACTTCAACAGTTTCTAAAAAGTTAGTCAATTATTTTGCTACAGATATTACAATACATGAAAAAATGGTTATTTTATACTGATTTTTATATACAATAGAACAGCAATTTATACGTTTTTGAAAGGGATTGATAAAAATTACGCACAAGTGAGATTAACGTTAAAACGAAACTTTTTAACTTTAAATGTCAAAAAAATACATTAAAACTTAAAATTAAAGAAGTTAAAGCACATACTGTATTGCATAAGCTTTTTCCATACATTAAAACATAAAATTAAGAAGTTTAATTAAATAATGATGGTCAAATACAATTATTTTAGCATAAAGAAAGAATCAATTGTAGTTTTTTTTTTTTTTAATGCAATACTACATTCATAGATCAAGCCTTCATACGCAACTACTGTACACAACTTGTCATCAGTAATGTTTTTTGATCTTATGTAACATTGTGTTACTTCCAGTGTAACACAACGTTTCATAACGTCGGTAGAAAGACTGGTGGGATAAGTTTTGGTGTTGATTTTATTTTTGTATTCATTCTACTTTCTATTTCGTCAGATAATGTAGTGTACAGTATAACAAACCGTTCCTTTGTCGAAAAAGTTTGGCAAAGATTTCTTGGATTTTATGTATAAGTACGACCAAACGACTCTGGAGGAATAAAAATAATAGCGTACAAATGCGAAAAAAGTATAAATGGAAAACATGCAAGTGGGATTATTTTACATGCAAAATCGAAAGAGTGCACAAAACACAACGTACAAGTGCGAAAAACATAGAAATGACAAACGTATAAACGGGGTTCTACTATATTATAAAATTTTTTAATTTCTTTGCAAAAAAATTATTTTATATTAACGAATATATTATTCGGCGTTGCCTGTTGCAAAAATTATATAATTTTTATTCACAAAAATAACTTAATGTTAAAGGATTATTAATTTATCAGTGTCAACTAATTAAAGAGTTATTCGTAATATTGAAATAAAAATTCAGGAATGTATCAGCAGTAAATTATAAAATATTTGGTAATTTTAGTAAAAAATAGTATGAAAAATTGTGAAATTTTCATCCATGTATCGAGTGTGACTGAACCGTAGCATCAGCCAAAATCCAGTTATCGAACGTATTTTTTTCTTTCTCTATTTAATAATTCTATCAGTGTGCAAAATTTTCAAGAACATATCTGAAGTAAGTTTAAAATTATTAGCAATTTAAATAAAAACTTTTATGAAAAACTAAAATTTTGCCTTTATGTAAAAATGTAAAATTTTATCTACCAAACATCAGATGATAATTTATGCCATAAATAATGACTGAACCCAATAGTATTGCCATGTTAGCATACTTTACTACGTTAGCACTGTAAAAGTTTCATGGTGGTAACTTTTGTAGTTTTGAAAGGTATCCTGGACAGATGAACAGTCTAACAACTCCTAAATTGTATAAAAATTATATGTATTTCATTTTCTATCGGTTTCACCTATACTCACATGTTATTCGTGTTTATACCGCTACTTTAAATGATAGAGTTCATCGGCCTACATGCTGAATGAAGTGTGGGAGGTACATGTGAGCTCCGTAATGTCCCAACTGTTTAATATTTAATAAAGATAGAAAATTGCGTTAAATCTCGAAAGAGTATTACACATATTAATTTAAATTAATAATGAATTAGAAAATTGAATGTTTATATATATTTAACTATATAACTGTGCGTGTTTTTATATATATAGTAAGCTTAACGCTGTTTCGATATAACGCGGTTTTCTTTTTGATTTCTATATTTTTATTGATTCACTTTGGCGAGGTTTTTCAAACAAATTAAAACCGAAATTACACGAATTTTTTCTTTTGATACTCCTATGTCGTCTCGTAGTGCGTTTGATATCAGTGCAGTGTAATATATACGAAAGTCTGCTTCGGTCATCAATCTTATTTTACAGTAATAAAAATAACAATTATCCCATTTTAGTTTCAACCCGAATGCTGCCACTTCGAATTATAGTTCCTTGAAGTTAAGAACCTTTCTCTTTCATCGATATTTTTTCGCTGTTTATATTTTACTGCAATCTGATTACTGCCTTTTGTTCTTAAAATTTTTTATTTTCTAATTTTAAGAATTTTTTTAAGAATAATTTATGAATACTATATTTTTTTATATTAGCAATAAAAATATCTATAATTAATGTAATACAATAGTAATAATGCATGTTACAAAATAAAATAAAATAAAAATACAAAGTATATATTTTTTATTCACTTTTATGTTTCACCTATCCTCGTTATTTATGTGTTAAATTTACTTCGTTTAACGCTGTTTCATTTAGCGCTTGGTTTCCTTGGAATGTATCTCCCGCGTTAAACGGGATCTTATCATCTTACTGTTTATATATATATATATATATATATATATATATTCTAGGAGAATGTTTGAAGTGCTCTGCCTTACTTGTTAAATACTGTATTTCCAAATGTTTAAATTTGTTTTAAATATTGTGCAGAAATTTTCTATTAAAAATCTTTATCAGAAACTTATATTTAGAATATTTTTTATAATTTTTTCTGATTAATTCAGATTTTTATTTAATATTTTTTTTTCTGAAACAAAGAAACATTCATTCAAGAAGCGTTAAATAAAACTGATTTTGATTTTTTTTTTTTTTTTGCATTTCACCTAGAGCACAAACTCTTCTTCTTTGCACAGAATAAAAGTTCTTATATGTTGGTACAATTATTGGAGAGTGCTGTTAGATATAATATTTTTTGTTTGTTTACAATCAGGAGTCATATTCCACTTAAGTTATTAATAACGAAGATCTTGATAAATATTAATGTCTCGTTACTAAAAATATTATTAATAGCACCAGATAAATATAGATTGTTTTCGGCATATGGCACCGGAATCTTATAGACATTTTGATTAATCTCAAATAAAAAATAATTAGATAAATATTTTAATATTTCTAAATTATATATAATTTAATATTGTTTTTATTTAATTAATATTAATATTCCTTTTTAAATATTTGCTTTATATATAAAAAAAAAAATTAACAATTAGCATAATAAACACAACTATAATGTTTATTATGCTATGTTTGTTATGTTAATCGAAATGTTATAATTCTTCAACGAATTTTATAATTTTAATTTAATGTCAATAAATTAATATTGGTATTTTTAAACTTATATTATCTAATTTTATTCCTTCATCATTTTTTCAACTCTGATATGAAACGACTAACAATTCTCTGAAGAAATTAAATCATTCAATACATTCTTGGAATTAAATTTATTTCTTCTGGTAATACATATTTCATATTTCATCTAAAATCTAATTAACTCTTTCAACTATAATCAGTCCAAGCAAAAATTCCAAATTCAACAGTTTCTTAAAAACATTTCGAGTTTATGTTACTTAGTTCAGAGATATCTACATAGTCTGGGTTTAGAATACAGTAGAATCCCGTTTATACGTTTCTCACTTCTACGTTTTTCGCACTTGTACGTTGTATTTTGTACGCTCTTTCGATTTTGCATGTAAAATCATCCCACTTGCACGTTTTTCATTTATATGTTTTCGCATTTGTACGCTATTAATTTTATTCCCCCAGAGTCGTTTTGTGGCACTTATACATAAGATCCAAGAAATCTTGGTCAAACTTTTTTGACAAA
>WUQG02432401.1:0-14199 GCA_011317285.2 Androctonus mauritanicus | reverse complement strand
TGCGGCTGCGAATGCGGATTTAATTTTGAGTACATATATCTTTTGAATTAGAAAAGATAGAAGTGTGAAATTTAGAGATTTCGTTCCATTTACCAACTACTCTAAATAAAAAAAATTTCAGGTTCTTGGACAACTCCAACACAAAGATATGGATGTGTCAAAAGTATGCAACTGCGAATGCGGATTTTCCGGATTTTTTAATTTTTCCTTTCTTTGTACTCTAAACACTATCTTTATCCCAAATTTCAAGTTTCTAGGGCTGCTAGAAGTACCACTGATTTTTGCTGATCGGTCAGTGTCGAAAAAACGAAATTTTGAGTAGGCCTACATATATCTTTTAAATTAGAAAAGATAGAAGTGTGAAATTTAGAGGTTTCGTTCCATTTACCAACTACTCTAGACAAAAAAATTTCAGGTTCTTGGGCAACTCCAACACAAAGATATGGAGGTGTCAAAAGTATCCTGAGTTCCTTCCAGAAAAGGATAATATGGCCGTGCTTGCTCGACTTGGCGAGGGCACTGCCATGCCCCCAGATAATAGCTAAGATCTTTTTTAATTTTATGTTATTCTTCACTTGATAGATATAAAATAATAATAGTTAGTACTCATCATGAACACTGACATCCATGAAAAGTAATACTTCCAGAGAATTATTGCCAACATTCTGATTACAAAACTAGTTAGTTAATGACCATAGATCCCATTATATTCAGTCAAGTGGAACCTTACCAGTTTGTTAATTAGCCGAATACAATAGACTACAATAACAGGAATCAAGTAAATGAAGAATGGATGATCCATTATTCTATTAACCACTCAATTCAACTAATATTTCTTTCGGAATTTGCCTTTAAAATCGACTATTCTATTCTATTGTGAGGCACTATTGAAGCACAGATAATCATAACTGTCAAACTGGAGCGCAGCCCTTTGCTACTCCTCAGAAAGTATAAGATTCCGACTTGTATGTTTGCTTTGACCATCGATAGATGAATTTTCAATCTTCGCTTTCTTGCAATTCATAAGCATGGAACTTATATACTGGTGGACTTATACATGGGTGGTTTTTTTCCCATTTCTCCCATTTCATCTCATTTCAAAAAATCGAAATAAGAGACCAGAAGTCTGGATCATTCTATGACACAGCCTTCTTCCAATAAAGGTATCTCCGTAAATCATTCGGCTGTGAACGGATCAATTATCAACTGATTATGTCCTGAGATGCGCACGATTTTGACTTACTTCCATCATTTAGACATACTTCACTTTCAAATATATCCAATAAATTAACATTTCTGATATTTTTTTGAAAGATTTTAAAAGTCAGATGTCAACCCAGTGCGAAGAGCAATGGTCACCACGCTGCATACCTCTAAAGCAGAGACCGTTCAATGATATACAAGAAATGAGTTAATCTCCCATGCTTAACCGGTATTATGTTAAATGACAACTATTGCTGATTTAAATATGACTTATCTGAAACCAGAAATATTAGTGGTTCTACTCATTTTATGTCTCCCAGATGATAGTATAGTAACGCAGTCGCCTATCACCGTGGAGGATCCAGGTTCAATTTTGTATCTCATAGTGAGACGCGGAAATCAACCTGAAAATATCTCAGTTTTTCAGAAGATGCCCGTTGAACCCCGTCTTTCAAACTATCAGCTGGAGATGGAGATAAGATGTTGATAATGAGGTCTATAAATAGACCGCTACACAAATATATCCCTTGTGTGATTCAGCAAAGTAATTCAAGATAACCTCATCTCACTGTCATTATATGTGCTTTTCTATCCATAATGCATTGATTTCAATTTCCTGCCAATTTTCCGTCGATCATTGCAATAGAACTGATAGGAATTGATAAAACTCGTTGAAAAGGAGTTCAATCCATAGTCTGACAAGAAAATCTGTTCATTTAGTGATAAACATGTGGCGCGGATTCATCGCAGACTAATAATTAGACTGTATGACAAGTTTTACTTTTAACAACCAACACCGTCGTTGATGGACTAAAGAAAGTGTATGTGTTAGTCAAGTCACATTGGCCAGTGAATTCTAATATTTATTCTATTAATCTTATTTGCTGAATGTATGTATTTTTGGTATAATGCTTAATGTGATTAATAAATAAATTAATGGTTTTACATAAATTTTTTTATCGCAAATAAACTTATTTTATATAATCAGATTTTTATTATATGAAGTTTTTATATAGAGTATATTGGATAGTAAGATTACAAGAACACATCTCTATCGAATAAAAAGTTATAATAATAATTATAATTATAATGTTATTCCTTATTGCAAAATAAATCGAAAACTGAAATCATTCTGCAATGCACGCCGAATTTTTCGAGGACATGGGCCTGAAAAGTTTCTAGAAAAATTATATGATATATCCAGAATTGCGATTCTACCGATCTGAATTAAAATATCCTAAATCAAAATAATTCAACTTATACAAGGTGAAGGATTAATTAATAATAGCAATAAAAATAATTTTTCATTACTTTTCTAAGGTTTTTTTTTCTTTACTATTTTGCATCGCTTTCCAAATAGAGATTATTAAATGGTAAAAGCCATGACCAGTATAGTTTGGTAACCTACCGTGGGAAAGTGCTATTTTATGCTGCTTCTATTGGATCAACCATATCTTTGCTGTTGGCTATCAGGTAAAGGATGGTATTCAATGACTCGGCCCTGGATTCCTCCTGGAAAAAAACTTTTGTGCTGTAGGACTCGAGAATGAAACCGTTTCTAAGTAAAGTGTTGTTATTTTTTGTCAATAGATGACGTAACTTTCCATTCTGTAAGAATAGTAAATGGAGGGCGAAACAAGCCTTTCCACAGGCTGCTCATCCTTGCGGAGGGATCAGCCGGATTGTGGAAGACGGAGATTGATGATCGGGCCTGGCCTCTAATATAAACACTTTCAAGAGTTGGGATCCGAGACTCGAACCCGGGTCATCCAAATCGGAAAGCCTAAGTGTTTCCATGCGATCTATTCGGCCTAATAGTGTTATTATTTGTCCACTGGATTTTGGTGCGTTGACACACTTCTGCACTCTATCCAAATGCCCCGGGTTCGATTCCGGATATTATTCTTGAAAAGTTAATTCTGAAATCAGGGCTCAGCTGTCAGTATCCTGTTTTCTATAGTCTAGTAGGGGCGATTTTTTGCTTCCTCACTTGATAATCAATAAAGATTAAAAAATAGTGTTATATATTGAAAAAAGTATTGATATTTTATCTTTATTTTAAAAATATAATGTACTTGTGAAAATATTGACTATTGAAGAAACTGATTATTTGTTTACTATAGGCCTATATCAATTTCTACTCACATTTACAAAAGGCATTCTTTGAAAATATTTTTATTTATATTTTAATATCTGAAAAGTTTTCACCTTTTATGAAATCATATTTAATCCAAAAACATTATTATTATTATTTATTCACTGAATATTTTGCTAAACAGATAAATCGATGTCTTGCTAAATTTTATTTCTTTTTACATAGATTCTGTTTAGAATAACGATACTGAAAAAGCATAACTACTTAGAAAACAAACATTGAAGCAATTAATCCGAGTTATTTTGTGAATTTATTAGTTTTTGAGATGTGAATTCAATAGATAGATCTATTTTTCATAACTTCATGAAAAGTTTTTCATTATAATAATGAACATTTATATTATGTTCTTAACTTCATTTTCAAATTAATGCTAAGTTAGTATATAATATGTGAATAATATATGACTCCCAAAACTCCCAAATACAATAAATATAAAGGATATTATAAAACATAAATAAATAAATTCGTTAACCTTTGCAGAGAATACCAATAAAATAACAATAAATCTGATAAGGTTTACTACAATATCTATTGTCAATCTACATTAAATTTGTGGATAAGTAAATCTATGAAAGAAAAAAAAAAAGATAATATATGAACATTTATAAAATCATAAATTTAAGTCAACAATAAATTTTTTCCCACAAGGAATCATTTAATTAGATTTTAACATATTTTATATCGTTTTATTGCTTATTTTGGAATATAATTCAATAAGTTTTTTGTCTATATTTAATTGGATAATTAAAAACGAAACTGAATGTTGATAATAAATTTATATTTATACCAGAATGTTATTAAGCATGAAGCTTAAAAAATATCATGAAAATATAATTTAAATATATATATATTTTTTAAATCAGTAATAAATTTATTGTAAATTTATTTACATTAAATTTATTACTGATTTAATTAAATTTATTGATTTAATTATAAATTTATTATTGTAAATTTATAATTAAATAAATTATTTAAATAGACTAAAATTCTAAATTAATTAATATAAACATTTAAAAAATTAACACTAAATTAATTGATTTAATTTGAAGTAATTTTTTAATTTAAATCGTAAATTTAATTATATTTTATCAATTATCTCATTTAGTTTTGCATTTGATCAAATAAGTCTGGTAAGTATATTTCTATAAATATTCCTGAGATTCCTAAGGTATTTTCTTTATATCTGAAATTAATTGCATTTAATATAAGTTCTAATTTAATGTAATTTTTATTATTAAATCAGAACACCACTATTAGGAATTGTACCTATTAGTATCTTAATTAATGCTTAATAAAAGAAAGTTTTTTTGGATTACACCTGTTTAAAAATTTACTGCTATCAATATTGAAATAAATATAAATTAATCAATATTTTCAAACTGTTTGTATAATTTATTCTGATTTTATCATATTAAATGTTAAGTTTATTTAAAAATACTGTATAATGAAAATTAAGAAACATAGTATCAAGAAAATAATAATACTATAGGCCTAACAAAAAATTTATTTTTTTTCTCATGGAATGCTTGATTTTCAACTCTTGAGTTCCCTTTAAAAAATCGAACTTAAAAATGTTTCTAGTTATCTCTTGCAAATAATTGTGACAAAAGAGAACTCATTACTATATAATCTTTTGTTCGACTGAAAATTTTATAACGTAATAAATGTGCCAAAAAATACATTGAATTGGTATATTTTCTGTTAATTATTTTTTCTTATTCTTTCCATTCTAGAAAGTAATAAAATAAAAAAGTAAATGAATTAATTTGGTTTTTCTTTTTATTCGTTCATGTTTCATAGCAAAATATCTTCCATGAATGTCATAATTGGTACCAACTATAGTCATAAGCTTATTGAAAATGATTATTATGAGATTAATATTATTGAAATAATATTAAAGAAATATTAAGTTGAGAGAATGAGAAAATATCTCGTATAAACAAAGGATTTAAATAAATTTGATATATGCTATAAATTTATGATCGACTATGCCAAAAGAACAAATGTATTAAAAATAATTGAAAAATCGTTATGTCCGTAACAATAAACCGAATCATAGAAATCAAAAATCATATGATGGTTTCATAGATCTTCACTAATTTTTCATTAATAAAAGAAGAGATAACTGTAAGGATGAAATAGAAAATTTTTTAAAGAATTGAAATTGCTGCAAAAATTATTCCAGCATGAAAATATAAAAAAATATTTTTCCAGAAAGAACTTTTAATTAATAATTTTCAAGAAAAATCAGAGATATAAAAGATAGAGATATATAGCATTCATAAACAGCGTTAAACTAATCGCTGACTGACCATACATTTTTTATATTTACCACTTATTGTATGAGAAAGTTAATAATTAGTACAGTACAGTAGTTCTAGAAAGAACTAATCTACGAATACATTCTTTTATTTCGGAATGTTTAATAATTAAAGATTAGAAATTAATATATAAGGTATTAAAATCATTTTCGATTGCATAATCTGTGCAATATCATAAAACTCTATTAATGGTTCCATAGTTATAACAGAGTAACCTCAGAAGATTGAATATTAGCCATTTTTAAATGGATTAGTCTACAGGATTAATTAATTTTACTTCAAATTTGATTTTAATGACTTGATCACCCTGATTTTATAAAAATCAATCAAATAGTTCAAAAATTGTTATGGAAAAACCTTTAAATTTGAATGCCATTTTAAAATAGTCGAATATAAAACTTAGTCGTCGGCATTATGAACGATGATTTTAAGCTTACTGATAATTTTTTTTAAATATCCAAAAATTAATTCAAAATGGATTAACAGAGCATCTCAATAAGTTTGAACATTCATTATTTTTAAATGATTGGAAATTACAGAATTAATGAGAGGTTATTCTTATGCAGAATATTATCAAACTTCATTATTTTTAGCCCATTTACTTAAGAAAAGGACTAAAAATGCAGCATGAACTGGATCATTTGAATTTTTATCTTTTCTCTATTTTATACAAATAAAAATTTTTCTTCATTGTAATTTTCAGTTTTGCATTTTAAAACATAGTCAGTCAGATGGATGCACAATAAATCACTGGCTTTGAAGGATCAAGTTCAATTCTCAAATCGCATACCTGAAGAAATTTTTTTAGGACACCGCGTTCGGGTCATTGGACCTCATCCTTCCTCTGATGGCACACTACGGAAATAAGTGGCGCCTAATGGCACTAGAATACACCTCCGCATAGTAATCTCCAGTTGGAAAGTGGCATAAAATCAAGAAGAATAGATATAAGATGTAGAACCATTTTGAGATTAGCTTTATTTATTTTTGTTTATTAAAAATGCGATAAGCATTTTTCTCCTATTCTTATTAAGAATCGAAACTTTTGACATTTTATTTGTTGTAAGAAAACTACGATGTAATTCATACTATTATTACTTTGTTCCTTCTATAAATATCTTGACATATATAAAAAAATGTTGGAAAATGAATAAACAGTACAGTATTTTAGTTTATATTCTATTCTATTTATTTAGATTATTGTAGGGCCTATATTTAAAATTTGTTTTTGAAATTCTCTAACATCGGTAAATATTATTAGACAAAAAATTCAATCGAAGTAAAGTATTGTAAATTTATAGATATAGAAATATTACAGAAAAGAACAACAGAATAAATGATCGAATAAATGTAAATAATGAAAATTTGGATAAATATTTAACAATTTCAAAACAAAACATTCTCATTATATCAATAAATACACATAAAATAGTATATAAAACTATGTCAATATTTATGTCATATTTAATATTTAATTCAAACAGATGTTAATGTTAGTTTCTGTTAGTTTCACTTCACCATATCACAATTCATTTTCATCTATTGGTCAGAAGTATCAGATAAGACAATCTTTGTTGTTTTCAAAATTTGTTTGTATAATTTCTTTTCATTTTTCTTTTCAATAATTTCAACCAAAGATATATATAGCATTATTATATATTGTCTTTAAGATAAAAATATTCAAATAATTGCTTCAACAAGTTAACAGTGATCATAAAATTATAAAAAATATCAAACTCTCATTAAGGTGAATTTCCATTTTCATTTTTTACACGAATCATATCGATTTTCTGATTGTTCCTCTTTCTGACTCAAATTATTACAAAAGCATCATAAAATTTTATATTTGAAGTTTTACTCCTACAAAAGTATTTCTCGGGGATTTGAAATCATTTCTCTGCATAGACTGTATAAATCCAATATTTTTCATAATTATTTTAAAACAGTTAGATGATATAGTTTAATTAAAATTCTATAAATTAGATTTCAGTACCTTAAAGGCTTACAGATATCTAAATTTATTTCATTTTTAAAACATGGAAAATTTAATTTTTGTATTTCTGATATGCATTTAAACCAGCTATTCTCAAATGCGGCCACTAGATGATTTTAATTCGGCGATAAAAAAAATGTTTGTATATGTAAGTGGAGATAGAGTTTAAGATTTCCTTAAACTCTATCTCCATTTACACGTGGGTGGACTGAGTTTAAGAAAATTTACATGAGCTGTATATAAATAATGAATTTTTATCACATTAAAGTTAGAGTCAATTAATTCAATCACGTCGCTGAATTTTATAATAAAATTGAATATTACATGGTACCAGTTTATCATGGACTGGCCAACATTCAAGAATGGTCAAATGGAAGATTAAAAAATGGATTTCAAAAACCCGAAACCCTCCAAAAAAAATTTTGAGATGTGGTATTAGGAATTAAACCCAGTATTTAGTGACAAGAAAATACTTTACCACTCCGGTGGTTAACGATTTTGTCACTCTAAAGAAAAATTAGTGCAACCACCAGAAACTTCTTGTCACTACAGTTGCACCCATATAAATTTTTATTGGGAATACCTGATTTAAACAATGTTTAAATATATTATCAATCAGGAAAATGATAATTTTTCAAAATAGGATAAGTTCCTAAAACTAATTAGTTTACATATGAAAAGAGGCTAATGTTGATTATCGATGAAAGTAATTTCACATCGACATCACCAGATTATAATTTTAACTCTCTATTTATTCAATTCCTTTTAATTTCGAAATAATAGGTCAATTTTAAATTTTTAGGCTATATGATTTCATTAAATTCAAAATTCCGTTTTATTTATGCAGAGCAAATACATAGATTATTTATAACGTAACTTTGCAGATAAATTCGAATATCCACGAATTGTTATATAAATATATATATATTGTTATAGAATTATCACTTATTATAGAGCCCTTATAACAGATAAATAAATACACTGTAGAAAATAAAAAAATGCATTCTACTCAGTTTTAGATTAACAACCCGATTACAGTTAAAATCGGATTTACCTAGAAAATTTCTGTAAAGAATTCCAATACTAAATATCGTGAAAATTTGTTTAAATAGAATATATTTTGAATTCTTTTTAGCGGAAGGAAGAGCAACAAATATACAAACATAATGATATTAATATATCTGTAAATATATATAATATATAGCAATGGAATTGAATTCGTTATTGAAGAGAATTGTCACAATTGTCACATCATACGTCTTTTGAAATCTGTAGTATAAAAATTTATTTTCAACATATATTCATATATTATGCAAGAGATGCACATTTAAAATATCCAGAATTTTATCCGAAAAACCATTATAATAATATATTTCGATTAAAATTAAACTTGTTCAATAGATTTTTACAAAGAAACACGCTTAAACATTACAAATACAATACAATTTTAAAATATTTTCAAATAACGAATATAATTCTTGGATTCAAAAATTTAGGCAGATGATTTCAAGCAAGATCTTTATTCGAGAACAATCGATATGAACATCTGAGTTAAAAAGTATATCTACTAAAGAGAAAAGCATAATAATATTAGTAATGGCATCTATTAGATAATTTAAAAAATTAAAACAAGTCTAAACTATTTCTTTATTTCATTAACTTTTCTGCATAATACGATAAAACCATGACGATTTATACATTTCTTAGTATAGCTTTTATTATTATCAATTATAATTTCTATATAATCCCCTTCGATCAAAATTATGGAGAACATTTTATAGTGATAATTTCTATTAAAAAATTAAAATAATAATAATAACACAGTATTAAAATGGTGGCATTGAATTTGTTTTCAGGAACTACTGCCTTATTGATGAATCCAGGTAAATTTGATTGTTATAATATATTAGATTCTTGAGTTAAGTGCTATGTAAAATCGATTAGACATTATTTTAACATCTGTTTTAGACAGCAACAACTTCATAATTTGTAGATAATTTTATCTTTCTTGCTAATTAAGAAATTTCATCTTAACTTTTATGTAAATTCTGATATAAAGCGAATTTCATTTTTGAAATTAATGATTATAAATTTAATATTTTTGATCAGTTTTCTACATTTTGTTTCCGATAGTTTTTTCAAAAAACTAATTTATATGACAGCATATGACATAGATTACGCGAAATTAATGAATAAAATTCCTTTTAGTCTATTAAAAAAATTAAAGTTTTTTTATATAATCTGATATTATTAATCATGTGTCTAATTAGCTAGAGTACAAAATCCGATTTAAATATTGGTCCCATCTACGATATTGAATAATTAGATTAAAAAATGCAGAAAATTGAAAAGTTTAATATTTGTTTATGAAATAAAAATTATTTCGAACCAGTTTTGAATTCATGTGAAAATCATCAAATATAATAAACATTGCAATTTATTAACCATAAATAGGTATAGTGAATCGGAGGAAATAGCTTATTTTTGTCTAATTCGTTAGTATTTGAACACGTGGCGATAAAAGTGATTTATTATAACTTCCTATAAGCCCACTAAAAATATAGAAGATGACTATTATCAGACGATCAATTATTCGCATTGGAAATCGAAAAATTCCCAACATGTGTTGGAATTCTCATTCGAAAATTATGCAGTCATTGTTTGAGATAATATTATTGATCGTAATAATATCGGCATAGTGAAAATAAATATATGTAATGTATAATGAATACCTTACAGAATTATAAAGAATATTTTGCTTTTAATGTTGATCTAATTTATCTATATTAAGTCACATGATTAAAAATTTCATCTCATTATGATCAATGGAAAAGATGGCAAGTTTTGCTTCAGGATTAGATGCCGAATATAAATTTTTGTGTTTATGATTTATCCTCGGAAATTAAATGAGAAGAACATGTATTAGGACCTAAGCAGAGATTTTCGAATCCGAAAAGAAAGTTTAAAACTTGCAACATAACATATCAATGCTTCACAGATATATGGTAGGCCTATACAGGATATTAAAAAGGCAACTACAGAAGAGCAACTATAAAAAACACTGCATGGGCCCACATAATAATTCATTACATTCACATTGTTAATTGTATATGAAAGGCTTAGGAAAAACTACTAAATCCATTTTATATTAAATGTTTAGGATAGCTGATTTTATATGGACAAATGGACAACTCTTACATCTTTCTCAATTGAAAGAAATTACTTTATATTAATTTTTATTATTCAATAAAGTGGATATCATCCAAAACGCAATGTCAACTTATCCCAATGTCAACTTCCGGTAAGATGGCTAGTTGCAACTTTTTTTTTTTAATTATAAATCATGACTTGATTGTTATTTCGAAGTTTTTGATTGAATTATATATGTAAAACACTTGTAAGTTTAAGTACAAAAAAAAAAATAAAAATGAAATAAAAATATTCAAATTTAATATGAGTTTTAGGGTCGGGAAAAAAAGCTGGTCGTCTCCCGATTCACGGTATATTAAGTACTATAATTTAAAACAAATTTATTGAATTATTATTAATTAATTGTGAAAATAAAAGAAATTAAAAATAGTTAAATCGTTTTGTAATAACTATCAATATATATATATATATATATATATACACTAATAAAATTTCAAAATCAATAATTTAGTATCTTTGATAAACATTGTAAATAAATTAATCAAGTATATTCATTATTATAAGTTATAATTGATTATATTCGAAACATAATAAAAATTGATCTATTAAGTACAAAGTTTTAATTTTTATTCAATAAGTAATTAAATAAAAAGTTTAAAAATTTCAAAAAATGAAAAAAAAAGAATGATTAAAATCAGTTATCGAAAAATAAATCTATATTTTGTGTATATGGTAAATCTTCATTTGTTTATAAAATGTTAGTGTTTCTAAATGAAGAATATGACCATTTTTCCCTAAACTGAAGTTTGTTTATTATTTACACATTTATTTGAAATTAAAATTAGCGCAGATTAAAGAATTGTTACATATAGTTGTTAAAAATATTAATGTTGCATTTTATAATTAGATTTTTTATCAGGAAATTTTCTGATGTATTATGATAAGATTATAAATTTTGTTTCGAAGTTCATCAATGTCTTTCGCTTGATTTATAAACTTTTTATTTTCTGCAGTCTCAAAGAAGTCAAATAGAACGAAGTCTGGATTTCGATCGAACTTTCTCGTACAATACTCATATTGTCTCTGAACGTGATGTTGATGGTCTCTTAGATCGCTTTAAGTCTTTTACAGAACTCATCATTAATTTCATGTGGCAGCTTTTAATGGTTTTCGGGTCAAAGAGTGCATTACTACTATGTGTAGGTTTCCCTTATTTTTATAATTGGACAACTGACTGATATTTCGAATCATGATGTAATTTTTTTTCGTTCTTTTGTGTTTAGTTTTCTAACCATTATTCGCTGATATTTACCTAAAACAGAATTAACTTGATTACGCACATTAGTAAAAGAGTAATTAAAATATACACTTGTAAGTTAGGAGTAATAGAATATAAATGGGAGGTACTTATAAGATATTCTTTATAAGCTTAATAATATTTATAGCACAATATTGTATTATATGCTTTATGGAATTTGTAGCTCGTAATTTAGTTTAAGATTATAAAATTGAATTTATTGCTGCATTTTTGAGAAGTTGATCATTATTGTATTATTTATATTAAAAGTTAATTAGAGATATGTAAGAAAGTTTATTTAACTATTGATGATTGTAAAATATGAAGAAATAAATAATTTTCCTAACGTTTACGTAGCTTTCATACTTTTCTTCGTATCGCTATTTATCAATTTGAAAGAAATTTCATGAGAATAATAAAATCACTAACTATTGATATTGAAGAACAACAGTGAACATATTAAATTTTATATTTTAATATAATAAAATGGTTGAAACGAATAGATTGAATAACTAAATATTGATCACAGTTTATATACATGAATCGCTCAGAAGCCAATGCGGTTAAGTCCAAAAACAACAATTGAGAAATTAATGTTTTATAATACATTAATATTATACAATATATTCAGAAGTTATAAAAAAAATGGTGTCTGACCTAGAAAAAATGAAGCAACGAGTAAATCCTTTAATAACTAAGAAGAAGAATATTTATTCCATTAAAATTTACAAAAATCAGAAAATATCAAAAAATGGACTTAACCGCATTGGCTTCTGAGGGACTCATATATTAATATTTTTTATTACAGAAACAGCAAACTATGGAAAGAAGTAAATTACATGGATTAAAAATTTTAATTTTTATAATTAAAAAAATTTTAAAGGAATTACTGTCAGTTTTATTTTTTCATTAATATTTTATTATATAAAATAATTTATTATAATTCTTTCGTAAAGCTCTTAGAGGTACACCATAATTTTCAACTATGAATAATCAAAAAGAATCGAAAATAAATACATATGGCAGTTAAGTGCTTTTAAGAGATTTGTGGTTTGTTAATTACGCATATCGTATTAAAAAATCGCTAGATTAATAAATGAATAAACAGCTTAATTTCTATTGAACTAGTTACAAAAATTATAGGCTAATGCAGATTTAACTTGTAGATTTAAAACTTGTATAATCCATATTTAAAGATTATCGAACTACTATTTATGATAGATTTGCTATTCTCACCAGAAATTTGTAACTGTCAAAAAATAATAGTATCAAAAAATTTTGATGTTATCGTCAGTTAATGCTTTTAACTATAAAATAATTATATTCATCTATTAGGAAATCATTTACTATCACAAATTAAATATAGTGTATAATAGCATAAAATTGTTAAAGGTTAGTTAATAAATATTAAAGTTGAATAATTTATAGTTCAAAACAAAAAGATAAAAACACAATAAAAATTTTCGAAAATTAAAATTGGGAATTCATGTATTTCTTCTAACGATTAGGGAAAAGTGGGTATAGTTGTAACATTTTTATAATTTTTTACCCTGTTCCTTCTCAGTGATTATATATAAAGCAAAAAAAATATTACTGTTCAGTAGGCCCACTCATCAGTTACATAAAGGCACAGAATCACTCTTTCACCTATAGCAGTTTATGAACTACAAAGCAAAAACTACAGTTTGCTGTTTGTTACAGCCTACCCCATGCACGGGTACAGTTGTAACATTAAGTAGGGAAAGTTGTAACAAACCTATACAAAGACAGAAGACTCAGAAAAGTGGTCTCTCACAAAGATTTTTATTAAAAAAATTGTAAAGGAAACATTAATGACAAAAACTATATGTGTTTTTGTCATTAATGTTTCCTTTGCAATTTTTTACAGATATTAAGGACTCAGTGGTTTGGATTAAAGCTTATCAATAATGTAGTCCTACATACTGTCACTAATCTCGCTCTCGCAGTTCTGGTAAATAAATGTAGCATCCACAGGTCTTGCGACACAGGCGATACGTGCCCACTGCCTGCATTCTTGGCACTGCACCCACTTTTCCTTAGGTTTGCTGTTGCTATAGGT
>WUQG02432390.1:0-10558 GCA_011317285.2 Androctonus mauritanicus | reverse complement strand
CACTAGTTGTATTTGGCCAAAAATATTTAGTTAATAAATGGAAAATAAAAGATACATTTGGAAAGTAGGCAATTTTAATTCTTTCTGGAACTGCTTGTTAATTATAACAGTTTGTGAATTTTATTCTATATTTAACAAACTAAATGGTTATAAAGGTCAGTAATTTTACAATATTGTAAAAAGAATTTGAAATACACAAAAGCAAGTTTAAAAAAGGATTAAAACATCTAAATTAGGATTTTGAATTAATCAACAGATTTGAAACTAAATATATATTTTGAATAATTAGTGGAATTTATAAAATTTAGTATGATAAGTTATACCATCATAAATCACTTGATGGTATATCAATTAATCTTTTAACATCAATCATTTAAGACTGACAGATATTCATATTTTTGAGATTGTCTTAATAATTTTTGAAGTATTTTATAGATATTCTATGAAATTCTCTACAGAGAATTTCATAAAATATCTATAAAATACTTCAAAAATTATTCAAAAGCCAATCACTTTCATACCAAAATTTAACAATATAATTATTTCAAAATTGTTGATAAGTTTAGGAAATAGATGATTATTTTCTTCCAGAATACTTGTATTTTATTTAGTGTATTCCATTTCCTTAAATTTCTTTCATTTCTGTTAAATTTATAATATTTTGTGATAGTAATAAGTTATATGATTGCATTTCTAAATTTATTTTTTTTTAACAATTTTTATAATGTATTTTTATTTTTTATATATTTCTTCATTCTTTTGTTAAATTAAAAGACTAACTTGATACAGATACTAAAGTACCATATAAAATTTTTCTGGTTAAATTTCATACTATCTCCATTTGAAAAATTTCTCAATTTAAAGTAAAATATCCTCTTTTATAAAAAATTTTAAATGTGTATTATTATATTCTTTTAATGTCAATTTCAAATTTTTGACAGATTACCAAGTAGCTGGGTCAATTCAGACCCTATAAAAATAATAATCATCAAAACTATGAAATTAGAAATCATATTATTTTACCTCCCAAAATCTTGATCCTGGTCTAGCTGAAAAAATGGTACAAGGATCTTGCAATCTAATACCTGGATAGAAACAAGCTCCATAATCTCCATCTCTCAATTTTTTGCCTATTTGTGAATATTGTTCTCTGAAATTAATATTATCATAATTATTAAGAAAAATAACAGAAAAGTTAGAAACCTATATATTTTTTTATAAAGTTGAAAAATATTTTACTTTAATGTATCACAGAGATAGCAACGTGTCATCGTAGACACTAATAAATGATCCTGAACAAAATCCATCTGAACAATTCTTGAATCAAGCTTCATTAAAGAGGTACTTGGCATTTGAAATAAATTTCTTGTCTATAATATATATTTAAATCAAGTAATCATTTAATACATTTTATTTTAAATTAATATTTTACAATAAGAATACAATAAATTAAACATCAATCAATAAAAATATAAAAATTACATAATTAAATGTTTGGCAATAAATACATAAATCATCTATATAAAAATGAATTTTATATATATGATATGATAAAGCTATAATTTTATTCATTTTGAATAAAATATGAACTTAATTTAAAACAAAGCCCAGAAATAAAGCTTCCTTCTTATAAAAACTGTTCTGTCCGATTTTGGCTGAGGGAGCCACTTGTTCTTCTTTTAAACTTAAGTTTGTTTATTTTTCTTTCTCGGGCGGAAGGGAGACGACCGTTAGCGCTTTAGTATTGTATCAGTGAAGTGTACTTTTAGCATTGTGTATCAGTGAGTTCAGTTATCAAATTAAACATATTCATTTATTAAGTTTAGTTGATTCATTTATAAAGTTTTTATTCTAATAAATTATTTTGATTCAGTGTAGCTTGGTTTATTTAATTTAAACTAATAATACTTTAATGAAAATTTATATTTGTATATTCTGCAATTAATATTCCTAAAGTGATATTAAAATTGAGAAGAATTACTGATAAATAATAAAAACTCACTCTGGATGTGGATACATTAACAACTGTGACCTTCCCTTTATCATCTCCAACAAATAATTTTGTGGTAGTAGAATTCCATTGGAGACTTGTAACAAGAGCTCCCTTATGTTCATAAGATAATTGTAATCTTTGAGCTTGTGAAGAACTTTTCTCGGCATTATGTTCCACAACAAGTACATGGCCTCGACTATGAAATAAAGAATGCAAAAGAAAACTGTTAAATGATTGAAAATTATTTTTGAAAATTATTGAAATTGACAAAATTACTTAATAACATTACAATAAACATCTAAAAATTAGCATAACTATATTTACAATAAATTAGTACTCAAGCTCTTTTGCAATACATATTTATTTAATGTTTTCAATTTTGACATCAACTTCTTATACAGATTAAATATCACTATAAGAATGATGGAAACTACCATAGAATATAATAAAACATAGAATAGAAGTACAATAAAACTACCCTATTTATAGTGCTATCTATCATCAAAAAAAATACTAAAATGATTAAGTAACAGATGAATTATATTAATAAAATCACAAATAATAAAAATTTAAGCATATATTTTAAAACAATATTAATCTTATATTATTATTGTTTTAACACATGCATTTACTTATATTTAAGAATCTCAGCACTCTTATTATAGTTGTGGGGATCGAAAATTTAGATATAATTAAGAAATAAGTAATTAAAATCGTAATTAGATCACGCAGAGGGAGAAACGAAATATAAACAAAAGAAGGAAGTTCTGTCAAACAACTCCGAAAAATTACGACAATAGTTCGGATGGTATTTCGACCAGATCGCGAACTTCGTCCACAATAATAATAATAATAATAATAATAATAATAATAATAATAATAATAATAATAATAATAATAATATCGCTGAGTGTGTTTATATCAGGTGTCTGCCAAATTGTCTGCGAATTGGATACCTGCCTTGGTGAAGGTTCGAGAAATAAACATCTTTGTTCTTAGCCCAGGAATAAGAGTCAAAAGGGCACGGATATTTAAGAGCTATTGCGCTCTTGTCCGAGGTCCTTAGTTTGCTTGCTTGTTCTCCAACTCTTGTCTGGTGATTCGAGTTCATTTCACCCGAATCCCCGACCACCGCTCCTTCCTTCATTTGTCCGAACTAGTAGTTGCCTAGTAATAAGACTATTTCTTCCAACTCTGACTTGGATCGTCGAGTGGATACTTACCTTTGGGAGAATATCAAGCCAACCTAGTTCCAGACCCAAGACTTCAAATTCTACGTTACTTCTCTGTGTGCATCCCAGATTTTCTTATGAACTAAAGACTGTGTGACTTGAAGACCGTTTCATCAAACTCCGTCGAACTAGTTTCTCCCAGTTGTCTCTCTTGGAGAACTAAATTTTATAAATCAGGTATTTCTCCTCTCATTGTCAAATCTTAGTTCACATGTATTTTGAAGGAATTCTCTCAAATAAAGAAAGTTGTTCTCGTTGAACGTCGTCTCCATTTCATTCGCCGACCCTCATTACCTATCCTTACGCGTGTCCCTCACTGCACTTAGGCCAACGCCTGTCAATATCGTCCAGCGGCCCCACATTGACCACCCAGACTCCACAAAATAGTGTCAGAAGTGAAGACAGATAAATCTTATCTGCAAATCTTATATAGTAATTTTTTGTGGTTTTACATTATACAGAAAAGTTAAACAATAAAATAAATAATTATTAATAATAAATAATATTTTGTTAAGAAAATTTTTTAAATTCTACCTGCTCTTCGTCATCAATAGGTCCAAACCATGACACATGTTTTAATTTATTTCTTTCAGATGCAACACTGCTGTGAAACAGTTTGTGTCTTTCACTTGGTATTGTATTACGATACACTCCTACTAGATGAGTCTGGAAGAAAAAATATATATTTAAATTAAAATTGATAAATGAATGCATTAATAAATTATTATATAATAATAATCAAAATATTTCACTAATAAGTTTTTATAATATTTAAAAGCTATGTTTATAAATAAATTTAATAAAGAAATGTGAAATATTGCTACAGGAGAAGTTTATCAGTGAGAGGGATGGTGAAAGAGATTAGAACAGAATGAATATAACAGATAAATGTGAGCATAGAGAGAAAATCAAGACAGATAACATTATGAATACAAATGAAACACTGAAGTCTTTTTAAGAATTCCAATACAGACAGGATTATAGCTAAGATGCTGAAGTAGAGTTGCTGAAACTTGAATGTTTTCAAAAACTCAAGCAGATGAGCTGATACTAAAGAAAAGTTCAAAAAAGCTTAGGTATTCAAGCTTTTTTGAACTTTTCTTTTGATAAATATGATAAATATTATTTCAATAAAACAAGCACTTTTGGCAGGGAAATTGTTTTATTGAGTTTGTATTATGTTGGCAGTGTAAAAGTAATTTTCTCAAGTTAAACATTATTTATTGATAATATGATAAATTAACTCATTGTGCTTGAAATTCCATTAATCAGGATCAACTTAATTAAAGTTATAATGAACAATTTATGCTTTATTTTTGTTTAGAGATACATGGATTATCTGGGCCAAACTACACCAAAAAAAAAATAAAAATAGTGTATAATAGACATTTGTAGAAAGCAGATATAAGTATATTAATTACTATTTTAACTTACTGCTGATACTAGGAATAAACATAATACTTGGAAATAACAATACTTAATTAGCAATTGATAAATTATAACTAAATTTAATGAAATGTTTTTGATTGATAAACAATCATCTTCAGCATTAAGAAGAAAATACAAAATTTTTAGTTCATTTTTGAATTCACATTTCTTAAAACAATACAAACTTTAAAATTTAATATTAAGTTTATAAATTTCAATTAATAAACAAAATTATTAGTGCATTTTAAATATATTATATGTATAAATATTTTACATTTACTGGGTATATCATTTAAGGAATAAAGATCAGCTCCAAACTATGTGAAAAACATAGCATTTATTATTAGAATATACTAAAGAACTTTCAGCATAATGAAGCCATCTTCAACGGTCTTAATACAGCAAGAATAGAATCATGTTGTATTAAGGCTACTAAAGATAGCTTCATTCAGCTGAAAGTTCTTTGGTATGTTCTAATAATAAATGCTATATGTTTTTCACTTAGTTTGAAGCTGATGTTTATTCCTTGAATGATAAACTCAAAAGTTGAAAAGTTAAAATTAGTATTATTTGGAATTACTGGGTATTTAATATCTAATTAACAAATTCATGAATATTTAGTTATATTTATTAATTTTTAATAAATATAACTGTAAATATTCATAAATTTTCTATCTAGATATTAAATATCTAGTAAATGTAAAATATTTATACATATATATATATATATATATATCATATTATATTTAAAGTATATTAATAATTTTGTTTGTTTATTGAAATTCATAATTTTAATATTAAGTTCCATAAGATAAACCAAACTGCTTTTTTACTTCACTATCAAACTACTAACTGCTGTTAACTGCTTACTCTTAGTAAGCACTTAACAGCATAATATTAAGTTTTAAAAGTTTGAATTGTTCTAAGAAACAAATGTTTGAAAACAAACTAAAAATTTTGTATTCTGTTCTTGATGCTGAAGATGGTTGCTTATCAACTGAAAATGTTTCATTAAATTTAGTTATAATTTATCAACTGCTGTTAAGTGCTGTTATTTCCAAGCAGATATAATTAGCATATGAGCCCTTCATAAGCCAAATCAATTAACTCCATTTTTTGAATTTTTTTAAATTTTAGTATCAAAATACTTACGTAATATTCTCAATTCCTTACAGCACTTTCGAGCAGTCCAAAATAAACTCATAAAAATTTAAACAACAGTTTTATTAAGCAAATGGAGCGCTTTCAGCTTACAAGCCATCCTCAGCTCTTAGAATGGAATAGAATGGAATACAGCACATTTAAAATAACGGAACAATTTTTTAGAACTCCGCAATACATATTCAAAAAGCTTTTACGTGTGTGAATACTAGTACAATAACAAACATTAAATAATAATAAAAATAACAATAATAATAAATAATAAAAATAATAGTAAAGTCCTTATATGACAGGGAAGTGCACATAGGCCTAGCACGTGGGAAGTGGATCGTCAAAAATCAATTACTAGTTGCCTAGTCAAGTGTCTTCTTTGTCAAGTAAATATCTCCATGGTGCATGCAGAGAATGTAACTGATTTACATTTAGTACTTTCGTTTCTTTGGAAGATTTGTATATCTGTAGGGTCTCCGCAGTCGGTAATTCTTCTGCACATTCTACTTGCAGAATATGCAAGTAGAATGTGCTCGGTAGTATACGTAATATGCAGAGAATATTACGTATACTACCGAGAAGAGCAGTGTGAGTTACGTTAGTTATTTTTGAAAAATATAATTTTTACTAACCTTTATTTGCTAGAAGTTCCAATGAAATCTTTAATTTTTGTTTGCTTTAATGTAACACTTTGATAGACATAAGCTTCCATAGAATCAATGCAAGCAAACATGTCAGAGTTATTGTCTGCTTCAAAAAAAGATGCAAACTTGACAGCCATTTGGTTGCTTCTTTAAGTGTAGGTCTTGGGATGGCCTCGCATTCTTCTTCATTGGATTGTTCTTCTGTATCTTGCTTAATTATCTCATCATCCAATATTTTTTCCATATACAATATTCTCTTCTATATCCAAGAAGTTCTGAAAAGTCTGGTCTTCAGGCACTTGTGGGACCCTAAAGAAGTTCTTGTGACAAGGCTTTATCAGTATTTTGATCACTATCCCAGATTCTTCTGCAATTACATCATCTTTAATGAACCCTGCATGATGAAAAGAGTTAGCAATTGTTTCTTGAAAGATGTCATTCCATGCTCTAACTGATAAATGCATCATGCCAGGTAAATCAGTCTCATAGTTTTTTCCATGTTCAAAGTTAAGAACAACTCTTTTTAAAAGCATTTGACAATATTTTCTTTTGAAACATTTGATTATGCCCTGATCCATAGACTGCAAAATAGAAGTAACTTGACCTGGATTGCCTTCAATGCACTGACTTCAATATGAGAAGTATAATTATCTACTAGTAGGAGAATTTTGTATTTCTTTTTCAAAAAATTTTGGTGAAGTTCTCTCAACCACTTTTCATAAATGACACCTTGTCATCCATGCATTTTTGTTTGCATAATACACATTGGGGAATTTTTTCACATTCTTGAAACTTTTGTGCTTTTGATATTTCCCTATAAATAGAAGAGAGAGCTTTTCTGAGCTGGACATGTTGGTCCCCATCAAAACCATAATTCTTTGTTTAACTTTCTTCCCATCACTGCATGTATCACCTCTGAAACTCAATGTTTTGTCCAGCAGCACTTTAAAAAATAAACTAGTCTCATTCACATTAAAAACATCTGATGAATGTTCGGAAAGTAGAGCTTTCAATTTCTCTTCCTTTCATTCATTTGTGGTGACCATGTTGACTGCTACACTTTCACCACACACTTTACAGAAAGTCAAGTCATGATATGACTTGAATTTTTGCATCCAACCATCTGATTCCTTGAAATCATTCAAGTGGAGTCTTGAAGAAAAAATTTCTGCTTATTCTTTGAGTAGATTGCCATCAATGGATATATTGTTGGCTCTCATTTTCCTGATCCAAGCATCTAATGCCTTCTTCAACTTTGGAAACTTTGCTTTGTGGAAATATTTCCATGATGTTCCACTGTTATTATGATCATTGATTTTATCTCGGGCTTTGATAATTGTAGACAGAGAATTTTTTTGTATCCAAAACTTTTTTTCAATTTCTGTCTTGGTTAAGACACTTTCACCAACTTCCTTCAAAATCTATTTTTTGACATCTACGGGTAAACAAATTCATTTCATTTTATGCAACATTGTTTGAAGGATGAAATCTCACATTGAAAACGAAAGTGAAATCAAAAACAGGATCATCCACTTTATGGCAGGGCTGCTCCCTTGTAATAAAGTGGATGATCCTATTTTCAGCCAAGCCACTTCCATTCATTCATTATGGGGAGAATCACTTTTCTGAATTGTGGTGTCTGCAGAAAAATAATAAATGAAAGAAAGGTGGCACAATTGAGTTTTAAAAAAAGAGAGAGAGACTATACATTTTCAGTTCATAAAATAAAATTAACATTAGTCCTATGGGATAATTTTTAGGACTAGCAGATTAATTTGTAAAAATGTGTTAGTTCATAAATTGGAGATTCATAAAAATGCAAGTCCACTGTATAATGAAGATTAGCAGCATGATCAATTTTTGATGCATATATTACATAGTATCGTTATACAGTATTATAAATCTCAATATCCTTCTAAGTAAATCTTTTTCGAATCAAAGTCAAAAGACATGAAGACTAATGAGTTGATGAATCTGAAAATTATGAGAAAACTAAATGACTGAAACTGTAAATAAAAACCAACATATAAATAATCAAGAAACTAGTTTTTCCTAATATATGTAGTATAAGAATATGTTTTTACATAATATATGTAATAGTATATATTTTTCAAACCCAGACATTACTGGATGCACACTGCTAGTATTAAATATATAACAAATAAATTCTTAGAAATCAGTTTAAGTATTTAAAGATCATAACATTATTTGTTAAAGAAAGACTAATTATGGATAATTTTGTTAATTTTAAATAAAAATCAATAAATATTTAAATTTTATACATGCACATATAATTTATTTTTTTATTGCAGTTTGCTACCTCTTTGTATATCACATATTATTCATTATGTTTATGTGGTCATATTGGCAAACTATTTTCACAGATGTTGGCATAGTTCCAAAAATGGTAAGTTATTCCAATATTGTAATTTTTAAGAAATCATTATTATTAATATTAAATTTTATTTTACAATTGATGAAAATTCTAAAAATATTAAATTTATATTGAAAATATTGTTAATGAGAGTTCATTTTATATAAAATTATCAAAAAGATATCCTTTATATCCTCACTTTGGCTAATTTTGTTTTTCTTAAATATTTATTTCAATTTGCAAGTTATACTGTGCTCAAAAATTAGAATAAAACAAAAATAACTTCATACAGAATAAAAAATTAATTTATTATATTGTGAAATTTATATATAACAATTGTAAAGTACAAATATTTACCAGGATCACAAACTAAAATTTCTATGCTGACAAACACTAAGACGTATTTATTATCTTTTGAATGTTTATAAGTAATATGAAATATGTAATAAATTGTAACAATGTTATTTTTAATGTTGAATTAGTATCCTATAACTATAAAGATTTGCATTTATCAGAAAAGAAATTTTAATTTGCTAGCTGCTGGTAAAGAGTTTGTTTTATTATTATATTCTTTAATTGACTTTAAACAATTAGAATGCCATATTTGAATTACTGATTATAAAAATTCATAAATTAATGGTTAGCCAGTTTGTAATCACTTGTTAAGTTCTGAATTTTAATATTTTATGCCTTCTAATGAAGAGAAATTTGTTGAATTTAATATTGTTTATTGTTGTTTTTAAAGTAAACTTACTATTTTTGCAGAAAATCTTACTTTTGTAATTCGCATTGCATAATTGTCTGTTAACACAATATCTGATTTAGTTCCTATTGAAAAATAATGAAAATTCTTTTATGAATCTGCAGATTCTTGAGCATATGGCTCTTGAATGAAAGTGACATTTAAATTATTTTTAATCATATATCCAATCAAATAATCAATTTTCTTTACATTTATCAAGATTTATTTATATATAATCTAATTGTTTCATTTTTCAACTTTAGTTTCATCAAGATGTCAATGATAAAGAAAGGGTATCTTTAATAGTGTGATTAGAATTTACAATTTATACATTTTGCTTCATGATACTCTATTTAGCAGTCATGAGAATGTTCTTTTTCTGCACAGTCTGGACAGATTAATTCTGCTTTGCATTTATAGACAAGATGATTAAAAGTGCACTAATTGTTGCATCTTTTAAATGTATAAAAGTCTAATTCTTACATTTTGCCATCCTATATGTATTTTCTTTCCTATATTTGCAGAGACATCCAAGACCTACGAAATTGATCAATTTTGATATCTACATCATTATTTAGTTTAAATAATGAATGTATATTATATTCTTATTGTTTCTATTTTCATATAAATGCTCCTTTAAATCCTTAATGTTTGAGATAATTCTTTCTTTGTCCAATCTAATGGTATCTCACACAGAAAGATTTTTAAAGAGTGTCTGCAGCTTAAAGATTGTTACTAAGAATTATTTATATATTCTTATGGTTTAAAGAAGTCTCTTGAAATTGCTAATAATTTTCATTTTTGTTTTGTTATGACCTTGCCATCAGAGTTGGCTCAGACATTGGTTTTTCGGGTCTCAGGCTAAGGCCTGCATTCAGAGGGACCCTGCATTTTCCAATTTCTGAGAAAATTTGACAAATACGATAACGATTCAACTCTTTTTGCAGTTGTGATTATACAATTTTTATTTAAAAACTAACGTTTTTGGCAATT
>WUQG02432379.1:0-14202 GCA_011317285.2 Androctonus mauritanicus | reverse complement strand
AAATAAACAATAACAATACACTTAAAGAGAATTAAAAAATAATACAAAATAATGATAAATAAATTATTATGTTTTCAGTTTTAATTAATTTTGTAAGTTAAGAGGAGTAAACAAGAGATCGACCAAAACTCGCTTCACGATCGACGGGGTTTTTTTTTTGTCGACAGATAATGACATTTTCCACATAGTAAGCGTATTAAGTGATGGGGCGAAACAAACCCTTCCACAGCGAGGTCAGCCGGATTGTGGAGGACATGAAAAATATTTTCAGGGAGTGGGACCCGACGTTCGAACTCGGGGTGATCGACAGATTGAACACCGCTGCTCTAGGGGAAACATAACACGTTTCCATCTCGGCCATCCGTTCGACATTATTAGGGAGTCCAATGAATACATTCTTCAATATTGATAGTTCGTTATTGATCCAATAACGACACCAGTACTACCGAAATTTTCTGGTGTAGGCAGCTGTTTGATGGTCATAGGAGGTTAAACATTCTATTATATTTTATATAATAGCTATACTATATATATACATTGCCCCAAAAGTGCCTTGTATTCTGGCCAAATAAGATGAATTTCAAACCGACTTTTTAATGAAATATTTAGTTGGATGGCAGCATAGAAAAACGTTGCTTAACAGTTTGAAGGATCCAGGTTCAATTCCAGCTCCAGTTTTTTAGGAACTGTTGAATCCAATACTTCAATCTTCCAATTGATCCTATTATGGATTTTCGCCAGTTTGTGACGGGTTCTGATGTGATCGCTGCCTTAGTATGATTCGGCGATTTAACAAAACTAGCCTAATCTTAGTGGCACGATTATATGTATAAACAAAATACCATACCAGTATTTACAAAGCTTTAAAATTGTTTTAAAAAATATGTGTATGAAAAATAAAATTTAATATAACGTTTATGACCTAAAAATTGTAGCTGCCGGATGGACGAATGGTAACGCTGTACTACGCAGTTGGACCCGGACTGGCTTCCCGGGTTTGGTAACTCCTGAAAAGTTTTTTCGAGGTGCTGGGCCCGGCCCGATGATTCCCTCACTCACCATTCGACCCCTCTCCAAGGATGTGGATGCAGCCTGTAGTTGGAACTGGCTCCGCCCCTTAGTAATCTCCTTGATTGGAAACGGGCGTAAAATATGCAAAAACAAGACCTGAAAATTGCCATGTACTGTACAATAGTTTAAAAAATACATTAATAATAATTTAAAATTTAATTGGACAATAAATAAAACTGAAAGATTTTATTAATTTAAATAAAACACATTATGATAGAAAATTTTGTTTTATAGATCTGAAGAGGAGTGTCCTTGGGAGTATTTGAACCAACAATGGTTTGAACTAAAATTCGTCATGAATTTAAGAAATTTAATATTTTCAAAGTTTCGTATCTAACAATTCATTAAAATTTAATTAGCAGAAGAATATTATATAATTATCTAGATTTTTTTTAATAAAGAGCAATTATGCTTATGGAACGTTAATTTCTATTAAAAAGTATCATCTTCATTATATGAAGAAATTAATCAACCGCCGATGCATATATATATATACAAGGTATATCTTACCCAATATTAGCACCTATATTACCCTTTTTTCTCGGAAAATCGATGAGATAGGAAACAAGGAGAAAAAATTTGATAACCAAAATATATCCATAGAATTGAATGGTTATAATAAAAATTTTGTAAGCCCATTAGAAATAGATACAACAGGGGTCAACTTCGGAATCTCCAATGAAAACATATGCTAATTTGGGCATAATTGGATAGAATTGTGAAAAACAAATAACTTTTGAAAGTGTTTTAATATCACCTACAGATTATGAGATATCACAAAAAAAAAGATGCCACCACATATACCGCCAATTGGGCTATTCGAGCAATAAGAAGAAGAAGAATCCGACATAGGATGTCTGTCTACGTTGCAGAATATTATAGAAGCAGCAAAGAACAGTATTAGGCAGATTTAAAGTCATTTCAGATATTTTGTGGTAGTATTAGAACCGCAGGTGTGACAAGTCTTTCGTCATCGCTGTTTGGCACGGAGACATGCTCAAGAAGAAGGATTTCCCGACTTGTTTTAGCCCTTTATGAGCGCCATGAATGTACACACACGCTCTCTGTCAGATTCTTCTACTTATTGCTTAAATAGCCCAATCGGCATTATGTGTGGCGGCATTTTTTATGGTATTTCACAATCCGTAGGTTGTATTAAAAACTTTCGAAAATTGTTTGCTTTTTACAATTCTATCCAATTATGCCCAAATCGGCATACGTTTTCATTGAAGATTCAAAGTTGAATCCTATTTCTAGTGAGCCCACAAAATTTTTATCATGACTATTCGATTCTTTGAATATACTTTGGTTATTAAAATTTTTCTCGTAGAGAGAAAAATTTTAATAACCTACTTCATCGCGTTTCCGAGAAAAAAGGGTGGTACAGATGGTAAGATACACGCTGTATATATATGGTGTATTAATATTAATGGTGTATATACAAACTTTATTGATTTTTACATTGAAATATTTATTCAATGGCATATCATTAAGAATTCCTTCGAAGTGATGCATTATTGATGAGCACAACTATGAATATTTTAATTAAGATAATTTATGCTTATTTGGTACTATTAGTTTTGATTAGCACATGACAATACTTTTATTGGAAATTACTTATTAGCGGACAGATGGCTGTGTGGTAGCGTGTTGGCGTGCCACGCAGGAAGACCCGGATTGGCGTCTCTGGTCCGGCATCTCTTGAAAAATTTTTTCGGGGTGCCAGGCCAGGCCCAGTGATTCCTTCATCGTCCGACCTCTCACGGGTGTGGATGCAACCCATGATTGGAATTGGCCCCGCTCCCTTAGTAATCTCACTGATTGGAAAGGGGCGTAGTAGCAAAACAAACTGTACTTATTTTATATATGTAGTTTAAAAAGTAGTTTTCAATGGCAAACATTGTTTTCTACAATGTGAAAATTCAAATTTAATATGTCAAGATGGCAGTTATCTCAAGTGGAAGATTCGTTGTGAAACCATCCAGATAGATATTTTAGATTTAGGATAAGAATTTGGAAGAGATATAAATAAGAGAATTAATATAAAGTCAAATAATTTATTTTATCTTTTATTTAGTCTAAGATTGAAAGGATAAAAAAGCAACTAAAATATGTAAATTACTGTACTTATCGTGGCTATATTTTCTCAAATATTTATAGTATAATATGCCAAGAGTTATACGAGAAAAGATGCGAAACAAACAAAAAATATTAATAGTGCTTTATTACTATTTTGTTAAAAAAAAGATGATTATATATACATGAGAATGTCGTTTATCGAAAACTTTATAATTTCCGATAACAGCATCAAAAATTATATTTACATTAAAAATATTATAAAATCTAACATTTGCAATAAATCAGTCATTCTCAACTTTCACATTTTACCGTTTTAATATGTAAATCAGGTGTAAAGGCTTCGTTGATGTACTCTCTATTATTTGTTTTCTTTAAAGTAATATTATTATGATTAGTCTCAATACCATTTTCTGTAGGTATCTGATCTTCTGGCATTTTGTGAATGCTAGAAACATCGTTGCATGTTGCAACATCTTTAGAAGAAGGCAACTTCCACGATCTCAGGCACACACCCTCTGTTATGGAAAGCAGTAGAGGTAGAATGATCAATCCATGAAGAGCAGAAAACAAGATAACGAGTAGCATAATTTTGAAGAAGACACCATACAAGTAAGATGGAGGATCTATGAACACGATTACACCTATGATAGTAGAGACACTTCCTTGAAATATAGATAAACCAACGTCACAAAGTGCTTTTCTCAAACTGGCTCCTGGAGATCTGTCTTTGCAAGTGATGAAAGCATATACGACGTGAGTTGAATAGTCAACCGAGAATCCAACACACATAATGAGGTTAATCATTGCGATTGGATCCAGTTTAACATGCCACAGTGTCATATAACCAATAACTCCTACCAGAATAGAGATTATAGTGAAGGTGACACATATAACAGATTTGATACTTGGTAGAAATAGAAATGTCACTATAGCGATCACTCCAGAAACTAATGAGATGGTTTGCAGAGTTAATGGTAATACCATTAAGTTATGGTCCACAAAGAGGAAAAAGGTATTGTAAACTAATATTGGGAGATTGGCTTTTTCGGCAAGTTTTCTCAACTCGAGAGCCATATTTATTTCCGAGTTAGTGTCTGTTGTCTTATTTGTTTGACATAAAAATCTACTAGCGATTATCTCCGTGTGGTTATCATTGAACTTGATATCATAATTATATCGAGAAGCTAATGGCAATCTAAGAAATACTTCGCGTAGACCATCAATAAATCCTTGTTTCGTACTGGTATTATAAGTTTCCAAAAGTATTGCTCCTCTTTTGTCTTTCATGAATTGTAAATAATGTCTTAACCATGATTCTGTCAGGGTGGAATCCGATAAATGATCACTAGATTCGAAATTCTGAATGATGTTCTCGATATTGTCTTGAACTGAAGGATCCGAGTAATCCACAGTTGCATTCAAAATAATTTGTATCCTTGTTTGATAACGTTGGAAATACTGAATGTACATATTGAAGTAACGCATGACATACGAATCATATGAAACAAAATCCCTCAGATCTACTTTTTCTTGTAGATTGGTACAACCCCATGCTGCTCCAGCTAAGTAAAGGGCAAAAATGGCAGCGATGATCATTTTTATGTAAGAATAATTAAGAACGTCACTCATTTTAGACCAAAATGTCACCAATATTGTTTCCTTTTTCTCTTCGGAATTTCTTATAGGAAAGCAGAAGAATCTATAGAGAATTCCTCTATTTTCTAAATAAAAAATAAAAAATCGGATTAAGCACAAAAAGCTTTTAATAAAGATATATAAATTTTATTTACAGACAATTCTACTTACTCTTTGAATCTATCATATCTACTGGCATGCAGGTTATAGAATGAAGCCCTTTCTCCTCAGTATAACCACAGATGGCCATGCACCCACCCACAAAAGTCAGCTGATATATGTAAGCAAAAACTATGCAGGATACAATGTAAACGCTGAATATTCGAATAGATCTAAAAGGCGTAGTCATTCCAAAGCAGAATGTTATAAAGTTTGTCAGTGAAGTTATAGTAATGGAAACAGAAGACTCAGAATAAGCATCTCCTAATCTCTCTTCAACACTTTTCTTTGTGTCTGTCCTCCTCCAAGCTGCCAACATAACAAAAGTATCGTCCATGCCAATACCTAGTTCGTCCAAACAATATCATAAAAATTATTTTAAATATAAATTTTATAAATTTATTATTGATCTTATAAAAAAAGTAAAAATTACTGAAAAATAAACTACTTTGTTTCTAAATTTACATACTTTCTAAAAACCTAATTATGTTTCGAATTTTTAATTTAAATAAAAATAAACGAATTTTACCTAGTGTCAAAAATGGAGCAGCTAAATTCATATCAATATAAGGAATCCCGATATACATGAGCAATCCAAAAGATGACGATACAGCTAACCCAGAGGCCATGCATCCGATTATTCCAGACCAAGGTTTGTTACTTATCCAGTCAGATGTTATGCTAGTTAATGCAGAGAATAAAATCATCATGAAAGATATCAACACCAAAAGAGGCATGAGTGCCATAGTACTGTTATGGAATTCGGTTTCTACGGAGCTGGAAACATATCTCTCAGATAACAAATCTTCAAACTCGATATTTTCTAAATATTTGATAAATTTTCTTTCCCAGATTAGAGCCAAATCGTTCTTATAAGAATTGTCATCGTCTAAAAAGTAGAGAAGTCTTATAGCTCCAGCAGAAGTAACATAACCGTCTTTACTAGTATGAACGCCTCCTAATATGCCACCATAGAAATAAACCTTTAGAGTCTTCTTATTAATGTCTAAAGGATACTTAAAATGGCTATTATTGTGTTTTAACGATTCGATGAAAGTATTGCTGAAGCATTCATTTTTATCTTTAGAGCATATGTCTTTGTATGTCCAAATTTTATCGTCTTTATGAATCGTCATACTTTGCACTAACTGATCGACCTCGATAACATGCTGAAAGATGTTTTTCTGTAGTATATTTTTGCCATTTTTGCTTATTAATAGTACGGTTCCAAATCTTCCTCTTCTGGTATATCTACCAGGATCGAAATTATACGACATATTGGTGATAAAGTTCTTTTCTATGAAGGCTTTCACTTCTGTTGCCTTGCTGTGATATGGACTGAATAAATACTCAATGTCTGATATATAATTTATCCTTTGAACACCCGTAGCTAATAGACACGATACGAAAATAGGTATTATTACAAAATAACTTGGATTTCTTCCTATCACAGAACCTAGTTTTCTATATTTTATAGTGAGGAAGCGATCCACTACATTTAACTTCATGATAGACTGCAGAATAGCAAAATATCAGTTAAAAAAACGTGAAAAAATTATCATAAAAATAAATTATTTAAAAAAACTTACCTATTTCGGTTAGAACGCATGGAAATCTTGATCTCTTCCGATTATAATTAACGTTCTAGTTCTACTAAATTCAAATTAGTTCAGCCTAGTTTACGATAATTAATCCTCACTCCAATAAATGGTACGTATCTAAAAAGAAAAAAAAGAAAAAAAAAATATCTCATCTCATAAAAATTTTATCAATGAGAGTGCAACATGCGTATAAGTTAACCAATAATATGCTTCCTATTTTATAAAAGTTTTATAAAGTTATAAGATATTGGTTAGCGGAGCTTCAAAACTAAAAAATTAACCAATGACACAGGGCAAAAATTTAAAAGTATCAAATCATAGTATACATTTATTTATGCATTTAAACAACAAGAATGGAAGACTATTTAATTTCGAGATTTCAAAAACCAGCAAAAATTATTTATTTTCAAATAATAGAGTTTTTTTTCCCTCTAGCGATAAGATTTAATATATTATTAATCATTATTTAATATTTTGAAAATGTCCCAATTTGACAAAAGGCTATTCTTTTTTTAGTTCCAATTGACTGATAACGAATAATAAGATTGTTCTTTACTTTATTTTTAAGCATTTACCAGAATGTGTGTATAAAAGGTCAGGGCATATGAGTTCATCAACCAAAATCAGAGCATAAAATATTCAATATGAATCTAAATGTAGTGATTTTTTCACGATCGACTAATTAATCATCCTTTACATTTTAAAAACCATTATTCAGACGATTTGGAAAGTTACAAATTAGATTTATTCTTGTAGAAGGTAAGAGGCCTCATTTTTTTTCCAGTTCCTAACTTATCAAGGTCATAAGATGAGGCTTTGACTCTCCTTTCTTAGGTAGAAAGTGCCTCTTAAAAGTATGTCGATAATTTTCCAGTACAGAATTGATGTTTCTCATGAAACTGTTACTAAATGAAGCACAGAACTGCAGTTAATAACGATCTAATATTCAGAAGAACCTGTGATCAATTATGTTTAAACTCTTTAATATTGAAAAAGTTAAATGTTTAACATAAAAACTCGATTATATTATTTATTTAGAAATCACCCGAATTGAATTGTTTTACGGTTATAACCGTATAATAATACGAAGCAAGCGCTGAAACAGTTTTAAAACAGCAGTTATGGACCTGGAAGTAGCAGATGAGGATAATCACATTGTATAATCATGTGTGCAATAATAGAATTAGAAAGTTTCCCTCTGTACAGGTGTATAACCAGAAATAAACTTGCCTAGAGGAACAATATCGAATGAGCCATATTTATCTTCATGATAAAAATCATATTTTCATGCAGTTTAAAATCCCGAAATAAGATTTTAAGCACAGATTATTTAAACTGAACAAAATCTTAATATCATCGACTAAGCTCGGTTGAAAACTGAACACAAACAGAAAGAAAAGAATCATTTTTGTCTGGAGTATGTTTGCGAAGTTTCCACCAATTCCCAAATTGAGCGATAGAAATATTGTCCTAATCTTAAATAAATTTTAGAAAAACGATTTGAGTTTTAAAAATTAGGTCATTGTCAACATTGTCACAACAGGAAAGTCGTCTGTTTAATGGACGACCTTCTGTATAGGTCAATGAACTAGATTTTTCTAATACCCGTTACGACGTCACGAATTACCTAACCAATCTATATTTAGATATATTACATATGCGTGTAATATAGAATAAAATATTTTACCGAGAAATTTCTGCGCTTCTATTCACTAAACCGACAGGAGTTAAACAGACTAAGCAAATTAATTTTTTAAATACAAATAATTAAATTAAAAACGCAATTTATTCGGTTAGTGAAGTGTGAAGTTATGGTAATACGTAGAACGAATCTTACCTGAATTTTCAAACTTGATGGTTCGGCCTTACCTGCGTGAAAATCTCTTATAATTACTAATCTACATTTCCAAAATTATGTTGTTTGTATCACTCTCCCTAAACTTTTGCCTAACAATCCAAGAGACACATCAAGCACTGAGACAACGGAAATTCTATCTACTTTTCACACGTGTCCTATTTGTAAGCGGAAATAACTGCCAGACCAAGCACAGTGGCCTGGTTTCGGTAGGTGAAAGGCATCACAACCTGTTCCTGTAACGCGCATGCGCCGAATTGAGGACACCTTTTTTTGCATAGAAACTACAACACGGCTCTACAACATTGTTTACAAAGAGCGGGATTAATCAAAGTGCAAGTATTTCGTGTGCACAAATCTCGTTTGACAATTAAAAACATATATTAAAGTGCATTTAATAATATTTTTATAGATACAAAAGATTGAAACAGGAAGTTTTCCTTTAAATGTATTTATAGATTTCTAGACAATCACAAGTCTTCCCTTTTTCAAATAATCTTACTATTATCTTAAGTAAAACAACTATATATACCTTTATAGAATATTTATATTTATTTTTAAGAAGTTATTCTATCGAGAAGACTGCAAGTAGAGGAAAAATATTGAAGTCTTGAAAAATGACTTGTCTTTTAGAAATTTGAGATCGTCGAGAGTTGTTAAACTTAGTAAGAGGTAGATAGAATAAGAATGCAATTTTATGAATCACGATACAATTCTTACACTCTCTTACCTCAATAAATTTCTGGAGCATAATATAAAAATTAATTTAAGTATTTAACCTTTCACTTGGTATATTTTTATTTGAATAGTGAATTGAGGAAGTATCAGTCAGCATTTGCAGCAGATTCTTTTCTAGGGTCAATGTAATGTTAAGCATCTTTTAAAAAATCTCACGTATGCAATACTTTCCTCATACTTAAACTTTGTATTAACCGTTAATTGATATTTTTATTTTAAATGCAGCGTTTATTTTTAATAAAGAAAACGATAACAATGTAACTTACAAAAATATAACAACTTATACAATATTTGCACTCACCGAGAGTGAGTGTTCAGCTTTTGCACTTCTGTTAGTTTCGTATGAAATATAATGAAACAGAGAAAACATAGATACACAATAAAGTACGATAGCGTTTACACTGATTTATTTGAATCACGTACAACTGACATAAATTTTCTTCAACAATATAAGACTTTTTTTTACTACTGCCACTTTTTCGAATAAATTTGCTATCGTTTTCAATAAGGAAATGAACTAAAGGCGGGTTGTTCGCACTGCACTACCCCCTTATGAAGACACATTTTCAATTATAATATGGACGGAGCTCTCTCTACACTTCGCGAACTACACTAATACCTTAAATTAACTTAACCTATGTCCTATTTCTACTTAAACGCTAACTTAAACTAAACAAAGACATAGAAACAGAACTTACCTTCTGCGACACTTGCGCGTTGTGTCAATCTCATCGTTGATTAATATACAATTTTTATATTAAATGCTGATGGTGTTGTTTGAATCTGTTTAATATATTTGAAGAAAATTAGAATATAAAACAATAATTTAGGTACAGTTAACTTTTCTCACTTGTTTACTACTGAATTACAAAAAACAAATATAAAATTTAATTATATAAATTATAAAAAAAATAATTAGTTTATCTTATGTTATGGTTATCTCCCATCTAACGATAAAAGTTAAACAAATCACAGAAAACGATCAAAATAAAATAAATCGCATTTAAATTCTCATTTTAAACTTCATTTTCTGTTAAAACGGTTGCTTTAAAATAAAACTTTTTAAAATTTTGTTTTAGGAGAACAAAATACTGTATATTGTATTAATAAATATTACAAAACAGTCTAAATGCGTATTATATAACACTATATTTAGTTTCAAAACTGGAATTACGAACCAAAAAAAAAAGAAAAAAAGAAGAAAAGTGAGTGTACCAGTATATCCGGCTTCTAGATGAGTTAAATTAATCCGGAAGAATGTAACAAGCCTCAAGTAAAAACTCAGAAATTGTTCAAAAAAGTGGGCCACAAACCATCTATATCCTGTTGAGAACAATTAAAGTTTATATCTAGTTGTGTAGATAGGATTGCTCTCTATAATCTCAATTGTCATCCAGTTCAAGTTTTGCGTGCATAATCGATACAAAGGAAGCAAATTTGTTAGAAAAATACAAGTTGTCATAGCAAAAAAAAAAAAAGAATACTAGGAACAGCAAAACAAAGCATATTTAAGTGCATTATTGTGGACAAATTAATAATAAACTTAGATGCATATCGCTGTTTTTATAATTTTATTTATTTATTTATTCACACTGAATCCACTCATATACTGTACCGTTGTAAATAGGTTTATAGTCAGGATTATCGTGAAATGGAAACATTATAAATTAAGCACACCGACATTACCCAATTTTCGTTTTTCAATCCTTAAATGGCCCGTTCAACTCCCCAGTTTCAAAAATTACGTTTTAAATAAGCCACTTAAATCTGATAATAGTTTGTCAAACCGATAAAATTTTATAAAATTTAATGCTATAGAACAGCATCTTCTTGGTAAATGATAATAATAATAATGTTGTAAGGATTTATAGTTGGTTAACATAAATAATATTGCAAAAAAATTATTTGATGTAACTTTTTAAATATGCGAATAAAACATAGTAATATCGAAACTATGTTTTTAACTCTTAGTTCTCAGTATAAAGAGTTTATTTACAGATATTATGTGGTTTTAAGTATGGATTCCTTAATCCTATACAGTGGCGGACCTACAGCTATCGAAGTCCGGGGCGGAAGTCTCCCTAATTGGAATAATCACCATACAAAATTTATTACATAAGTTTAGTTTGTAGCAGTATTTTGACACACGCTTACCCACCCACTTTCTGCACATAGAGCTGTATCTACTACCTGGGCTGCCGCATTAGAGCGGATACATGGCTAGAGATTTGGAAAACTGCTCATATCTTATAAAATTATAGCATTAACATAAACTTCACATTAACACAAACTTTTAAACATAAACACGGCACATTTATACGTAATCATCTTCCCAGAATACAAAGTCCCTTTTTTATATTCCTACATATACGCACATATACTTAAAACTTAAGATTATTCATAGACCTGGGGCCCCCTTGGTACGCCACTGATCCTATATAGCATATTTGGAGGTACAGATCTGTCGGCATTGCTTAACTTTATAAGCATATTTGTAATTTAAACTCATAAATGTTAACTGGATAAAAAAGTATGCTTATACAGATTGATATATACGCAACATCTAGGAGATAAATGCAGATTATAATATAAGCATTTAACAATAGAAACAGTTTATAGATACTTTATAGAGATAGCTGTTATGTATAGACTATTATCTGTTAATATTCCATAAGGAAATATTAATTATATTCCTTGAGAGAACTACTAACAAGATATATATAAAGGCACCCTTATTAATTTAAGGACATTTATTTATTAGAAGTTCTCCAGGGAACTTCTAATAAATAAATTCCTTAATATAACTAACAAAATGGCTTTCTTAAGGGAATTCTCTAAGAGATTCCTTCTTATAATTAAATTATTAGATAAAATATTCCCTAAAGGAATATTATTATCTGTGAATATTCCTAGCTTGTTCATTGTTAATTAGATTAGTCTCTTGCTTTGGGTACTTTTCATCAATAAACATTTTTAAATATTTGCTTTATGTACAGAATTGCAGATATATATTATCATATTACGTGATACAAAATACGCATATATATTTTAAGTAATATGACACTTCTAATAGAATTAGCACAAACTAGTTTCTACAGACAACAGTTTTTATTTCTTTATTTAAGCAATTGTATTCAAACTCTTGAAAGTAATTGGTTTATTCAATTAAATATAGTTAAAATATTTGAAAAAAATAAAAATAAATACATTGTATTATTTAAAAATTTTCTATTTATTGTATTTATTAAAAATTTTCTATTTATTGTATTTATTTATTTAAGTATTTATTGTTGGTTCCTGACGATAACACTTTATGGAAAGAAAAGAAAAGAACTGAAGCAAATTATTCTTACATTTTTTTCCAAATTCTTACCCGCTTTGTTTCGTACAAGATACGATTATGTTTATTTTAACTATCTGTTCATTTATTAGTATAAATTATTATATGTTGCAACATTTTTACAAAAAGTATTTTTGCTTGGAGTGACATACCGTGTCCGTATGCAATTAAGATACAGTATTAGAATAATGTGAAATACCGTACAAATTAATTTTTAATAATATCTAAATTATATAAAAAAATGTTTATATAATATTAGATCGTTCAGTAAATTACGAGGTTATAGGATTTAATTATGCTGCTTACTTTGTAACTCCAAAAATAGAATTTTATCAGTAGTCATTTTTAATTTTTGAAAAGTTTTTGAGAAGGAACGCTTTCTTACGGTAGACGGATAAACTGAAAAAAATTCTGTAAAATTTGAAAAAAATTTGGAAAGTATATTTTTGATATTTTCAAATTTATGTTTTGATATCCTCTATTCTTGTTTTTGTATCGTCTGAATTGTGAGATAAGTTAATATAAAGGATATCAAAACAGATCTATCAGTCTGGGGAGGAGTATTTTTGAGGCTGGTATGTTTTATGTCATGCGATATAATTGTGCCTGAAACGTTTAAAACAAGCATTTCTGAAAAACTGAAAATTTTTCCACTGTATCTTTTGTTTTGAAATAATTAAAGATAGGGGATTAATATGTATATAGCCTATATATCAACAAAACCTTGGTGTTGGAATTATAAAAATCTTTCAATAAGTTTAGAAGTTTGAATGCTCGCCGTTTTTATAGAAAATAGAGGGATAAATGACATTTCTTTAATTAATGAGAGAACGTAATATCAAACTTTATGAAAATCTATATCTATTGTGGTTTCTTCTTTTGGGCCCACGCTTTTACATGGGGATTGTTAGCTCCAGTGATCATTCTGGGTTATTGGTAGTTCTGCCATAATGGCCAGAAGTTAGAAGCTTGACGAAATGGTACCCAGTGTCGTCTGGAACCCTCAAGGAGGCACCTTCTCCATCAGACTATATCATCGTTTGGCTGACCAACATGGTGAAATTTTTTTATTTGATTTTAAAAACTCAAAATAAGGAAACCGGACAGTCAAACGTAAATTTAAAAATGGAGTGAATAAACGATTTAATTTAAATGTTCTGTTTTTATTTTTTCTTTTCTGAATATTGCCCCATTCTCTTACAAGGATACGGGCGAAATGTTGTTGCCGTTGAAAATATATTAAATAATAATAATAATAAAAAAACATATCAATATGATGACTTCACGATCTTACAAGCTCCATTTTAATTTAGGAAATAATTCTTAAAATAAATTTATAGTATTCTAATTAATCGTGGCAAATTTACTTTATCATCGTCAATCGGATACTTTTACATGATTATAGTCTCGAGATTCATAAAATCGATGAAAGATATACTGTATAAATCTAAAAATATCTCTACTGCAGACCATTGTATCTCAAATTTTGATATAAGGTAACTCGAGGAAAGATAAGAATGGAGGGAAGATGAGAGTTTTGTGATATTTCGTTCACACACTAACAGAAGACAAGACTTCCTGCAGTCTGGCGTGGAGAAATCCAGTGTGAAGGCTGCTGTTGTGAATATTCGTATTATATTCACTTTAATCGACGAAATATCACAAAACTCTCATCTTCCCCCGAGTTACCTTACTTGAAGATAGGAATAATAAATGACTACAGC
>WUQG02432368.1:0-14202 GCA_011317285.2 Androctonus mauritanicus | reverse complement strand
TTTTGTCTGGCAGATATAGTAGGTCTCTACTTCAAAATGAAGTAGAGACCTACTATATCTGCCAGACAAAAGCCCTTCTGTAATTGTCTATTTATTTGAGATTTATTTGTCTGGCAGATATAGTAGATCTCTACTTCATTTTGAAATAGAGATCTACTATATCTTCCAGACAAATAAATCTCAAATAAATAAATAAATAAATATATTTTTAACAAATTAATAAAAATCAATACTGTTTTATAGTTTTAGAATTTACAACAAACGATTTTATTGTCCGCTATAATAATGTACAAGTATATAGACGATAATGGCTTAAAATTTTCAATAAGAATTTGATTTGAAATTTTGTGTAGTGAGCCTTATACAAAAAAATTAAATTATACCGTAGTATAAGTATTTTATATATAATCTTACAGAAATTTTCTATTGATTATCATATAAATGTTTAGTAATTATCATCACTATGAAGTGAAAATTTTCATACTAACAATAGTATTTAAAATTCTTTCATTTAAAAAAAATACAAAAATTAAGACAGTTTTGCAAGTAAAATATTTATCTAATAAAATAAAATTGCTTATTAATGTAATTTACTTTATTTATAAATATAAAATTATATTAAATTAAATTGACAACTAAGGCCCAAATTAAGATAAAACAAAATCTAAATCAGCTTAAAGGATCTTAAAATAAAATTAAAGATGCAGGAGTGCTTTTGGGTTGGACTGCCCCTCTTCAGCTACACAGAGAAATCTAAACTAGTTTACAGGACCTTAAAATAAAATTAAAGATGCAGAGCACTTTCTGGTTAAATTGCCCCTCTTCAGCTGTACAGAGAAAGCTTTCTCTGGTAGCTGAAGAGGGGCAATTCAACCCGAAAGTGCTCTGCATCTTTAATTTTATTTTAAGGTCCTGTAAGCTGGTTTAGATTTTATCTTAAAATTATATTTTATATAAAATTGACAGCAGCAGTTATGACATCATTCTATATATTTGTACCACAAACTTTATAGTGTCACATTTTTTTTAAAAGTTCAAAATATATATATATATTTGAAAGTAAAAAAATACCTGTATTTGCTTTAATATATCATTTTTTATGGCAATATAGGCCTAGATGTAAAATTTGCAATGATAACACCAAATTTCAAGGATATTTATGGTAGTTCTTGTTATTTCTTAATTTAAATTTACTAAAATACTTTGAAAATATAAACTATTGATATATGACAAAATTTGTATATAAAAACTTTTTATATGTATATTTATATATACGAAAACCAAAATATATGGAAGGACAATAATAATGACTCATTGAATAATTTATGACATTGTCTGTAATAGTAACTATCAGCATTGTCTAGCATATAGGACTGTAAAAGATATCATTACCTGGATTTTTATTTTTTTATTGTGTTTTAGAGAAATATTTTCAACATTATTATCTAATAATAATTTAAATAAATTATTACAAAATTTTGATAACAGAAATTCAAGCATCTGACTTTAAATTCTTTTATTGAAATATGTTGTTCCATTAAGATCTATAAAATATTATTATTTTATATTAGGAATCTATTATATTGAAATAGGAAAATATTCATAATATATTCATAGAAAGATTATTCATTAAAAGTTTATACATTACTTTTTAGTTTTAAATGATTCCTTTGGATGAAATACTGTATATAATAATAGAAAGCAGAACTTGGCTAACTGAAATATCTGCACTCACAATAGTTGCCATGTTGAATATACATTTACAGGAATTCTAATTCTTGTCGTATTCTGAAATAGATTTTTCTGAGCATTCCAAGTACTGGGACATCAGATAATTTTCAATATCTCTACATTTTTTCAAATATCTGCCTATGGGTATCTTTATTACACTGCCAGAACATTCACTTGATTCTTGCATAAGATTTGTGTGATGCTTTATTACAAACTTGTTAGATTGTGGGTTCTATATTGATATTTTAAATGCCCTCATTGCAATTAACACATCTTAATCAATAGTAGGGGAAGTATTAGGAAGCTGCCAGTTCAAGTTGCTTTTATATTTTATAAGTAGTTTAAAAATACTTATCTTTTCTTATAGACATGGTTACAACACACAGAACATTTTTTTGATCTATAATTTTAGAACACTACACTTCTAAAACTAGTGCCTGTTGGCACCTTTTAAATGCTTTATCAAACTTATAAAGCATTTAAAAAGCATTTCATTTGATAAATTTTTTTCATTGAGAACTTGTTATTCAGTTTGATTTTCTAATCTGGTATCAATAATAACCAAATTATAATTAATGTATCAAATAATATAGTTGGAGAGAATATAGAGCAATCTACAATAGTATAAATGTTTATATTTGAAACTTGTGCTTATTGAGATTTTTTGTGTGCTTGCCAAAATCTTTTTCTTAACATTAATTCATCAGTTTACATTTTTGGAAAGTTTTGGGCATTTTCCATCAAATTGTATGTTTTATCTGAAAATATAACACCTATAATCTTCTGAGAGTGTTATGTTTTATGACTCATGTCTTTTTCTCACACATGAATGATATATGCTAAATATAATAATAATTTTATTTCAGACAAATGATTTTAACTGGTTTTGTAGCCATTGCTCAACATCTTGGACCGTCCAGGGTTGAAGCTGAGTTATTACCACAGTGCTGGGAACAAGTAAGCATTTTTTTTTTATCATGATGATGAAAAATTTTCTTTCATATAATTTTTATCTTTAAAATTTTAATTAAGAAAATGTATTTTTTGTAACTTTCATTTTAATAATTATTAATTCAACAAAATCTGACTGTACTCAATAATTTAACTTTATTGATTATGATTAGATTATTCAATGAAATCCAATTTCATTTGCCTTAATTGAATATATTACATTACTTACCATAATGAAGGATATTTTATTAAGAGATTTTTTTTTATAAACAAACTATTACACACAGTAAAAAGTAAATATAATAAGTTCAAATGTTTAATTAATCTTTATACCTGCTTTGTTATATGAAATAAGTTTTAGTTAAGGTGTATAAATGTTATTTGATGCAAAAATCCTGTATTTTGTATAATAATTTCATGGTTATAAACTGTAATTTTATGTACTTTCTTTGTACATGTATGTTTGGCTCTTTAATGTAGTTACTATGATATCTTTGATTGGATAAAATGAGCATTCATTAGGAGTATGAAGTTTATAAACCATTAATTGAAAAAAAATGAATAAAGTTTTTTTATTTCATTTAAGATATCACTGTATAAATGTGCATGCATGTTTTTGCATATACATATGTGGAGGATAATTCAGAAATGGTACTATAAACAAAAACAGGGAATTTTTTGATGAAAAATAAATTAAAAAATGTAGAGAGCCATCTGACTTGATTTGAATCCTTGTTAACAAGAAAAACTTGCTTAAAGTTTTGTGACATCATTTCCAGAATTACAAATAGATATATAAACAGACAAAAAGAAATATATACATTTATGGCACTGTATTGATTTTTTTTTAACAAAATATCTAGTCTTGCATCAAACGTAATGTATGAAACAAAATTCAAGAAAAATTTATATTGGTCAGCAAAAATTTGAAGGATAATCAGAAATGATAAACAACATCCATATAGTGTTTATTGCTAATTCAAAATAATTGTCAATAACTATCATGTTTTTAAGATCCCAAGGAAAAGAATAAATGTTTAACTCTATCAGAAAATCTTTACTCCAACAAGTGAAATAATCAGTTTAAATCAGTCTTTATTTTTCTACCAACATTTTTTTTATTATTAATGATAGGATGTTTTTGTTTAGCAAATAGTAATAATTTAAATATATAATTATTCCAGAACCTCTCAAAATTTAATCATTCTCTTCTGAATCTGTTTAAAAAAGATGGTAACATATTTAGAATAAATAGATGATAACCAATCTATATAACTTAAAAATACTTTAAAAAATGATGATAATAGATTCTGTTTCTGATGTCAAAGTTTTTCATCCCAAATTTCAAAGTTTTTCTAATTGATTGCTAGATTTGTAGTGCTTGACTATATTTGTCTTAATTTTGTCTTTTTTACAAATTGTTTCATTTCTAAGAAAATTTTTTAGAATTCAAATGAATATATATTTGCTGACATAATTCTTTTTTTTTTTTTTTAATATATTTTATTATTCTATAGTTACTTTTTTAAAATTATTTTCTTTGTTTAATTTTATTTATTTTATATTCATGTTCACTAAAACTTTACTTTTAGATTACTCATCGTTACACTGAAAGGCGGCTTTTAGTTGCAGAATCTTGTGGTGTATTAGCTCCGTATATACCTGTATGTAGCAATTTTACAAAGTTAAGATTTGAAAATAGTGCATTAAATCTTTTTTACATTCTTAAATATTTAATTCCCTTAAATTAATGTTTATAAATTTTAGAGTGAGATTCGCAGTTCATTAGTTTTATCTATGTTACAACAAATGCTTCGAGAAGATAAAGAAGAAATAGTAAGAGAAACAGCAACAAGAAATCTTTCTCTTCTTCTTGCATATGTTGATGATCCTGATAAATTTTCACAGGTATCGCCAATTATTTATATCTATAATAAAACAAAAAAATAGCCTTTATTAGTACAGGAACTTCATAACTTTATACAATATTCAGTTCTGACAAAGATATCCAATTTTATGTGAATAGAATTTACTTATATAAATTATTATTATATTATATATAATATAATAATTTATATATTAGTATAATAATTTATTTTTTTTATAATTTATTATATAATATAATAATTTAATTATACTAGTAAATGTTAATTACTGTTGTAGATCTACTTATGCTGATAGTATTAAAGATTATTTATAATAATTTATAGTTTATAAAAATTGTTAAAAATATTTAAATTTTATTTTGAAATGATGATAATTTAATTTTTATAGGCAGTGGAATTATTACTTTTTACGTTTGAGGATAACAGTGATAGCGTAATTGAAGTTGGATTGACAATATTACTACCAACAATAGCAGCATGGGCACTAGAATTAAATAGATTAGAAAATTATCTATTTCCTACTCTTATGAAAACTTTGGAGACAAATTTACAGGTATTAAAGACTTCTTTAAAAACTTAATTTTCAGTTAGGTATACAGTGTTCGGAACACCTATATATGTATCACAGTAATATAAGTGCATAGTAACTTTCAGAACACTCTGTATAATTGTTTAAAATGACTTACAAATAAATATTTAATTTTAAATACATAAATTTATTTAATGAACTAATATTCAAAATAATTCAAAATAGTATTTACTCATATAGATTTCATTAATTGGCAATGACTATGATTTTGAATTATTATTATAATTACATATTTTATTATGAATAACAATTCTTTTATCTGTTATTTTAATGGGGGAATTTTCAAGTAATTTTAGCCAAAATTAGTTATAAAAATATATAAAATATATTAAATATTGATATATCTTAGATATGATATCTGAAAGATTTACAAGAGACTCAATGTTATTTGCATTTCAGCCAAAATTAGAATCAAATTAAAATCCAAATTTTGTAATAATATGCTTTCCATTTTATATTGAATTATATTATTCTTACAATATTTCATTTATTTCAGCATTAAATGCAGAAATAAGATTTTTTATTTGATTACTAAATTATGTCATGTAATTTTTATCATATTCCTGATAGAATATTACATTTTATAAATTATCTATTTATAAAATATTCTCTCATATATTTTCTTCTGAAAATTTTGGAAAGGAAATTAATTAAAAAAAAAATTTGCATAATTTAATTGTTGTTTTTTATTTAAATGTATAGGCACTATTAGTTGTCAGAGAAATATTAGAAGAAAATTTTCCTTATTTTGAGTCTTCAGTTAAGCTTATTCAAATAGCGAGTTAAAAGATTGAAAAGTAAAACCAAAACTAAGACATGCTATAAAAATTTTGCTACAACAGATGAAATGGAAATATAGCCAGTTAATACTGGTCATCCTAAGCACAGATAAATGTCCTAACTCAACCCATTATTTGTTAAGGGCAGTCATAAGTCAAAGACTATTTGGAATGAATTTTTTTAAACAAGAGAAAAATTAAAACAAGTTAGTAACAATAACTTGTTTTAATCCACAATTAAATCAAGTCAAAATAAAATTATTAAATACAAAAAAGTGATCGAATTACAGAGAAAGCATAAACATCACTAATACCTTTGCAATCTTAACTATTTCTGAGTGCATTAAACTTAAATAATAATTTTTCATAAGATTCATTTAATAATTTATGAAAATTTTAATTTACATATATCTTAATATTTCGTGTCATCCTCTTTTTATAATTTATAATAATTCTCTGTAGATAATTTGGTAAAAAGTGACTAGTCTCGAACTTAATTTATAAGATCTCCATTTGGATCAGTAATAATATGTATATTAGATTACATCATTTTTTAAGTGAGTTTATTTGGAAAATGGTATATTTTCTAATAATAACATTTGAAAAAATGAAAGTTAATTTATTCCTTTAAATAAATATAATACCCATAAAAATAATATAAGATACGATGAATTATTTTAGTTAGGATAGTTTTGAGTCCATTTCTTAGAAAATTAGTTTCTCTTTTATTTATGAAATATGTTATTTCATAATAATAACTGTTATGAAATAATGAAGTATTTCATAAATAATTATGTAGATGGTATTCTTTGCATTCTAATCTAACCAAGACCATGATACATTAACAGTAGCAGTTGATGAATTGGTGATTAATGAATTGTTTTTCAACAAACAAAGACTTGAAACATCATAATAGAACTGATACAAAACAATATTTCAAATCTAGCATAGTTTTGTTAGAATTAATACAAGTAATAGAAAATCAGACTCAATAGACAAAATCTGATGCACACAGTGTGTCATGATTGATGCCTTTTGCTATTTACCCTATTTAAAAAATCAATTGTTCAATATTTCAGAATGGATATGAAAGACTAAAAATAGTAAGAAATTCTGGACGGATCTATTTGGGAAATGAGCCTAACAGTTTTTTTGACTAAGTGTGATAGAGAGTTAATAAATAATCTTCACATTACAATAAGAACAAATCATTTTTGGGCATACTGTTTATTGACTCTCTGGTCAACTCAGCTGAAAAGACTGTTTGGTTCATTTCCCAAATAAATCCATCCTCAACTTCTTACTATTCTTAGTCTTTCATATCCATTCTAAAATATTGAGCAATTGATTATGTTTTAAATGGAGTAAATAGTAAAAGGCATCACTTGTGACACAGTGTGTGCATCAGAGATTGTCAATTGAGTTTGATTTTCTATTACTTGTATTAATGCTAATAAAATTATGCTAGTTCAATATTTATTACCACAACTATGTTTTTCACAATTTTATTTTTACTTATTTATAAAAAATTTATCATTAATTCTCAACCACATATAATTTTCTTAAAAAAAAAAAAAGTTATTTTTCAATTGTCATTGATCAATATATTTATAAATGGCATACTTTATAAAGCATTATATATTTAGGGCTTATTTAATATCTCATAAATGACTGATATTCTGCATTTGTTAATAAAATGTATGATAAATAAATTGTCATAATGCTAGCAATTGGAAATAAGTATTAATCATTATAGTTGTATTGAATAGTAATTTAAAACATGCAAAATGTATATAATTTGGATTTTGTAATTATAGTAATGTTTAATATATATTTTTTAAATTATTGGTTTTATTAATATAAATAAATAAAATAAAATTTTATTTTTATAGTTATTAACTCAAAAGATACCAGATGAAAGTCCATCTCCTTCAAATGAAGAACAGCAATTAGTTTTATTGATAAAAGCACTTCAAACAATTCTTCCATTTTTATTTATTTCTTTACTTCAGTCAGGGCCATTTGTTGATGATAAAAATATTATTTCTCCAAATCGAACAACAGTAGAACTAGAAGGTATAGTTTATAGATTTTGTTAATAATCAGTTTTATTCTTTTTTCTTAAAAATGACTTTAATAGACATTCAATTATCTGATTATTGGCTTGCAGTGATAATTCAAAACTAAAAATTGTTATATAAATCTTAATCATATGTAAATTTCAATTGTTTGTTATGTCAAGTAATTTTTTAAATTATAAAACCTATAGCTTTCATACTCGGTATAGCTCTTTTTGATGTTGCTAGTGTGATGTATCAAAATTCTTCAGTCTGGAAATTTTTTGCTGCTCTTTATATGTGAGTTTTTCCTATATTAATTTGTAGCTCAACAGTTGTTATTGATAACGTATTCAAACCACCAAATCAGCTGGTGTCATAAAATTGTGTTAGGACCGTATTTCTATCAACATCATATAAAATTTGGGGGCACAGGATGTGAAAGTGATGAAAGTATGATGAAAAAGTACATAAAAATTTGATTGGTTTGATAAATATGCAAATATCTAAAGAAATGTTGAAGATATTCAAAATATAACAATTGGCTTTATTTAATTTAACTTCTTAGGCATCCTTTTAAAAGACCAGTTCCATCAATATAGAACCAGTGGTTTGGGCTGTATTCCCTGGTGACATTATATCATTATTTCAAAATGAATGTTATATGCAAATGAGGAAGCTACAGTACATCAAAATAAATTTTTTCACCATAATTTTAAAAATCCTGGGAAGACAACTCAAACAAAAAAATTTGGTTGAAATCAGACTACAGAGGCTGAGTAATTTGATCAAGAAATCAAACATATTAGGTGCAGTGTTACTGCACTACTACTGCTTTTAGAATAATTTTCACATAAACAGAATTTACTGCTAGTATTACTTACTGTAATTACAAATTAACTATAATAAAAAAAATAAAAAAATCATAATTCTCTTGAAATCAAAGTTATATTTTTTTTAATATGAAATTATTGCATGTTATTTAGCTTTTTGATAATTATAGCTGCTATAATTTTGAAATATAGTAATTTAATAATAATATTTTGTTTATTAGTGGATCGTTTACCTGTGGCTCCTGGTCCATTACAAGATCCTTATATTATTATTGGAGATTGCAGTTTGTTAACATTTCTGATTGAAGGATATGATAAACATATTAATGAAGAATGGTACAAACCCTGGGAAATCCATAATTGGATCACCAAATCATTGTAAATAAATTTTTTTTCTGTTCCTATAAATTTTAAATGACTTTAATCATATGTTGTTTTTATATATTTATGATTCTTCTAAGAAAGAGAATTAATGAATAAATTTTAAAGAAAAAATATCTATATATTAGACATTCTAGACTTATATATTAATATTTATTCACTAAATATCAAATTATATTTTAATATGTTATTGCTAGATTGTTTAAAGAATCATTTAATAATGATACCATATCCATTTTTATTCTCTACTTTCAATAATATAATATAAAAATAAAAAATAAATAAATAAAAATCTATATAGCAGATAGTATTTCTTGTTCATTTTGAATAAAAAATCTTTTATCAACTGACATCAAATTCTAAATATATATGGAATTACAGTAGAACCCCGTTTATGTTTTTGAAGGGGTTGATAAAAATTATGTACAGGTGAGATTAACATTAAAATGAAACTTTTTACTTTAATTTTAAATGTTGAAAAAATACATTAAAACTTAAAATTTAAAAAAGTTAAACTACATAGTGTATTACATGTATTTTTTCCATATGTTAAAATTTAAAATTAAGAAGTTTAATTAATGACGATGGGCAAATACAGTTATTTTGGCATAAAGAAAGAATCAATTGTAGTTTGTTTTTTGGATGCAATACTAGTCATAGATCAAGCCTTCATATGCAACTACTGTACACATCTTGTCTTCACTTAATGTTTTTTGATCTTATGTAACATTGTGTTAGTTCCAGTGTAATATAACATTACATAACATCGGTAGAAAGACTTGTGAGATAAGTTTTGATTTTACTTTTGTATTCATTCTACTTTCTATTTCTTATGATAATGTAGCGTACAGTATGACAAATTGTTCCTTTGTCAAAAAAGTTTTGCAAAGATTTCTTGGATTTTATGTATAAGTGTGATGAAACAACTCTGGGAGAATAAAAATAATAGCGTACAAATGTGAAAACGTATAAATGGAAAATGTGCAAGTGGGATGATTTTACATGCAAAATCTAAAGAATGTACAAGTGCGAAAAAGTAGAAGTGAGAAATGTATAAACGGGATTCTACTGTATTCTAAAAACCTTTGGATAAAAATTCAGATGGATCTCATATTAAGTATTTCTTATTAAGTTATCTTAAAAAAAAATGTCGCAACTATTTAAATTTTCAAAAAATATATAAATTTGCATACTTAACAAAGCTCTAAACAGTACTTTGTTAAGTGTGCATTTTTTTGTGAAACAGGATGGCTTTAAAGTTTTATAAATGCATAAATTTTATAATATATCATATTAATTATATTTTTTACTTACCAAATGGAATGTTCATTAATAGCTATATAATTAATATTTTCAGCAATTATTTTCCAATTAGCAAATGATAAATTTCTTTCCTTTGAAGTAAATAAAGCTATATAAACAACTCCTCTAAATAATAATGAAATAACATTTCCACTTGAAGAAACAGCTATCTGACTTGCTTCTTTAGTTGTTTTTATCCAAGAAAAGCATAATCCAGAAAGTGAAGAATACCATACTTTTTCATTAATGTCAACACAATATAAATATTGATTGCAAGCAGCTAAACTTATTAATAAATCAGGAGCTTTATCTTGAATCCAAATATCTTCATAATCTATTATGGATTCCTTCACAACTGAACTGCTTTTCAAATCTTTATCAGGATCATCCGAACATGAAAGCATAAATGAATCAGAATTTTTACATTCTTTTGACTTGCCATTGTCAAATCTATTATTATTTTGTGTTTGAATATTTTGGCTCGTATCTATTTCAATTTTCAATTCTGAATGCTCACTATTTTCAGCAACATTATTTTTTGAAAGTTCTTCATTTGCAATTTTTAAATTGTTCTGTAACTGTGGTTCAATTTCTACAGAATCTTTTATTTCAATACTTTGAATTCCATTTTCTTTCTGTATAAATAATTCTTCACTTTCTTTAGAAATATCATCATCACTGTTTGAATTTGGAATGATTACCATTTTACAAGAATTTGATATTTCTTCATTTTCCTTATTATAATTCTGATAACGAGAAAGTATCTCTTCCAAAGATAAAGGTTCTCGTTTGTTTAATGAACTTAAATTTTTATCACATTCAGTTGTTGGAAGATTATTTAAGTTATTGCTTTCATCAATAGATTTGTTTGCATCATCTAAATTCTCATTTATCTTCTCTACAAAAATTTTTTCTGTTAAATTCTTTTGATTATTCTGTATATCTTCAGATACTTCATCTGTAATATTATTTACTTTTAAAGTGTTTTCAAAATTTTCAGAATCTGTCAAACAAATAAAAATTAAATTATTTATAAGTATCTATAATTTCTTTGAATCTATTATTTTATCTTGATATAATTTCAAAATCCATTAAATTATACAAAATTTACATACTAATGTTGAAACTAAGTTTTTCAAATTATTTATTTAAATATTTATACTGATAGCTTTAAATAAATGTAAATACAGCTAAACTGCAGTTTATGAGCTTCGGATTTTATAAATAAATATAATTTGTATCAAAAATTCAATTTATGAATTTTTACTCCACTTTTATGAAGAACATAAAACAATTAAAAGTTTCAAAGTTGAATAAAGAACACTTGTAAGGAAGAATATGTGAAGGGTGCCAACAACATAAGTCATCATATGAAATGTATTTCTTATGGAACAGTTACAAATTTTAAAATGTTTAATAAAGACTCATTTAAAATTTATATTTTGTTTTATTTCATTTACATATGGAATACTTAAAATACAATCAACCATGGCTGCATAGAAACACTTCAGCTTTACACTAAGATCAGAGATTAAATGCAGGTCCATATCTCAAAATTTATATTAAGAGTCCCTGATTACTACTGATGAGCTCAAGATTCCTGTCTCAAGAAACCTCAAGATTTATAAGAAAATCTCTATTCCTGATTTTTGAGAATTTTTATATTTTGGGATTCCTGATTCTCAAGTTTGTATCCTAAAAATTTCATAGTAATACATTAATTATTTTGGCTCTTTTTTGGCTCTGTGATGTCTTCAAGTCATGTGGTTTATTGCATCACTTCTACTAACTTCTTTATATTTCAAAAAGAAAATTATCTGAAACTAATCACAAAATAATTCTTAAAACAGGCATATAAACCTAAAACAACATATAGATCAATAATTTGTGCAAAAATCATTCATTTTATTGAAATTTTAAAGATTTCTATTATTGTAGATGCTGCCATGTTGTGACATAGGCAGATTTGTGATGATGTTTGTGTAAACAAAGCCAAAACAAATAACTGGTTTTTATCCCATTCAGCAATTCACCAGAGTAACAATAACATCTATATATCATCATGTCACATTTTTGTTTTTTGGAAAAAGTGTTAGTAGACATGATGTTAGATTGGATTAAACATAAGGACATAGTTTTATCAGGGGAGGGCAAGACAAAGAAAATAGTCATACTAAGACAAATAGAATATAAAACAATGCTTGAAGAATATATTAAGAACTCAAGTGCAATAGATCTCTGCACAATTCATATTGAAATACTTCTTACTTTAAATATTGAATAAAAGTAAACAATAAGCCAAATAAGTAAGATAAATTGAGGAGGTAGGTAGGAAGAAATTAGAATTATACTTAAGCAAGGTATACAGAATGGGTACAGGCTTAAATTCTTTTTAGAAATCTATATCAGTGTCAAACGATCATTATCGGAAAGGCATCCTACAATCTAAGCCTATTTATAAAGGGATAGATCTCAACTTCATCACCAGTAAGCTGAAGCCATTTTTAGAAAAGCATATGTAATGTTCAATAGCACTTAAAAGGAGTAATAGTTTATGACCTCATACAGAATGATAAAGATAAGGTTAGGAAGTGTTTGGAGTGAATCAGGTCCCATACTCTAATCATAATCTTGGAAGGGAAGACTGCTATATAGGTTTTACTTTTAGGCCTATAGAAAAAAGGATTAAAGAATATATTAATGTGGTTCGTAAAGGGGAAGTGAACACAGCTTTGACACAGAGGACTTTAGAGAATGATCTAATTATTATGTGGGACAAAATTTAAGTATTAAAGACAGCTAGTAGGATTAGAGAAGACAAGATGTTAGGGACACTCACTATTCACTCCATCAAAAAGATCAACCAAGTGATTAACTACAATGATTTGCTTGTGTTACCCCCTGGCTTGGGCCTGGTTGGCTGAGTATTTTAAATAGATGTGATCCTGTAGCAAAGTGGAATTATCAGTTTTAATATTGTCAATGTGTACAATAATGTATTATATTTTTTATTCGGTTTATGAAAATTTTTGTCCAGCAACACGGTATTAGATTCATGTGAATAATATAACATGTTAATATATAGTCATTTAAATTTTTCATTTAAAGAGATTTTGATTTTATTATTATTATTATTATTATTATTATTATTATTATTATTATTATTTAGTTGTTTATCAATATGAGCATGGAATAATTCTGGAGCATAGTGTTATGTCAGACAAGAGTCAAGACAGAGATATTTAGTTGTGTATTAACTAACCATCTGTGTCTGTGCTGAGAAACTTTCTTACTATATTGCATGTATTTAGTAGTGATGCCTTTTGTATTGTTATGTATGTCTTTGGATGTAGATCTAGTGTTTTGAGGCTTTTGTGTAGAGTGTGAGGAATTACTCCTGTTCTGGATAGAATGATGGGTACTGTGACTACCTTTTGCATTCCTCAAAGACGCTTAATTTCTTGTGAGAGTTCTGTGTATTTGCTAATTTTTTTGGATGAATGAATCCTGGATGTTATGTGTGTCGGGTATCGAGATGTCTATAATGTAGGTAACTTTGTTTTGTCTGTCTATGAGAATGATGTCTGTTTTGTTGTGATATATGGTTTTGTCTGTTAGGATTGTTCTGTCATAGTACATCTTGTGTGTTGAGTTTTCTAAGATTGTGTCTGGTATGTATTTGTAATATGGTGT
>WUQG02432357.1:0-14206 GCA_011317285.2 Androctonus mauritanicus | reverse complement strand
CCCGTTCTCCACAATCAAACAGGGTGTGGGCAGCCTGTGGAAGGGATTGTTTCGCCCTATCTGTTAATAATTCTAATTGAATGGAAACTGGCGTCATCTGTTGACAAAAAAAATGTGAATGGGCTGAATTTTTTTCAGAGTTGCTAATGAGTCTATTTTCACATTATTTAAAAAGTTTAATAAATTTAAACAATGCACATGTCCAAATATAGGTAAGGTTATGCACAATTATGTGTTCGAATAAATTAATTTATACAAGTTAAAGTTGTCTATCGAATGTGCAATAATAAAAAGCAGTATTAAAATAGTTTATAGATTAACCTAATTTAAAATCTTAGCCAAAATTTTATTAACTGTGAAAGTCGTAACTGAATTATTAATATAACAACGCAAAATTATTATTACGTTCTCTGCAAACGTGACTTTTGTTGGCACATAACAGGATTTAAAGGCACGTCATAATCTCTGATGTAATTTTTCTTTAATTCTAAGTTGAATCTGGAGTGCTGTAACTAGTTTTTTTTTTTTATCAAATAGTCTTTCACATCGCTGTTTCCAAATGATTCTGTGTGTTGTCCATATAAAGATATTGAAAAAGTATATGTTGTTTGTTGCACATTGATTGTTCTCTATGGCCATGTTTTTATTTATGTGCACCTTAAATAAGTTTCCTACCCATATCCACTGGAATTTTACAATCTAGCAATTTAATTAACATCGTATGTTGTAGCATTTCTGTATCATTGCAGAAAACATATATATTGTTAGTTACTCTCTCCAATCTGTAGAAGATGCTCTTGCCGGAAGAGCATTAATTGCAAGTTTTCGATTTGTTTCCATATTCTCTGACATTCTTTCGAAGTTATGTATCTTTATTCAAATTATTATTTTGTTATTTGTCCTCTTGTTATATTTTCCAACATCATATACTTCCGTTTCGTCAAAATTTATAATTAGTGTTATCTTGTATTAATGGTGTTACTTTATAAATGTAACAATTTGAACAAATTTCTTGAAGATTTAATAAAATTCTATTTAATTTATTAAATCAATTTAGATTCTACTTCAAATTACTTAAAAGAATTGTGAAATATTGATTTTAATCTTAATTTTTTCGTAAAAAACCTAAATATTTTAAAATAAGTAGTAAAGCAAATTGTTAAGAAAACGAGATGAAGAAATGACGTTTAAATATGGATACACGTCGTCTGAATGATATAAATTAGAGGAAAGTACAGCAGAATAAAATGTTTTCGCATCGTAGAAGATCAAATTCTCACTAATGGCAAAGATAATCGATGCTTGGTCTATTGATAGCAACAGTCGCCAGAATGTCAGCCACACTTTTCTAAGGAGCCTTTTCTTAAACTTTATGTCAAGTTGACGCCAACGCCATACTGTTTTTCTTGTCTAAGAATTTATTTTTCCAACCTGACAAAGAGTGATGACCAAAAACTTTATGCTATCTGGCAATTTTTTTTTTTCTATATATATATATATATAGAGGATAGGTAGCATGCTGCATTCTAGAAGTACAGCAATGCTTTTGATGCTTTCACCATTGTTTAATAAATCACGAAAAATTTTAAATAATTCATACTAATGCATTTTTATCTCATTAATTATGTTAATTCATTCTCTGATGCTCCAACTTTTAATTCGAGTGGATGATTTTATTCTCATATAGAAAAGTTTTTGATTAAATATTCAAAACTGGATTACGTAGTGTAACTGGAATATTAATTCGCCATTTTAATGTATTTATTTAATATTTTTTTTTTTTTATAATTTTGCCATTCATGTTTTAATCCTTTCCGGATTATCTTAATCTCCAGATTGACTACCGGAAGCTAAAACGATAGCGATTGCAGACTGTCGAAAATTGATGAAGCTCAGTAATCCCGAATTACATCTTCATCAATCATTATTAAATTTTGAGAAGATTAAGAAACTATTTTTTAAACTACTACTGCTACTTTATTAATAATCTTCGCATTAAATATTAATCAAAGATGGATTCTCAAACGTCGAAGAGGGAGAGAGAGAGAGAGAGAGAGAGAGTTTAATCTATGTCGCATCTAGATAAAATAAATAATAAAAATATACTCAAATATATAATAAATTTAAGATTTTTTTACGGATATTTTAGAAATCTTGCATTATTTATTAATATTTTTATAAGAATAAATAAAAATTAAAATTTGAAAAAATACGGATTTATCCTTCTGGGAGATGCGATAGAGACGAAAGTGATGCGGAAGATAAATCGAATTTAAAAACTTTTTTTTCCAAACTGTTTTTATGGGCAATTTAGGTCACGAAATAAGTTATTTTCAAAACAAATATAATAGCATAAAATTAAATTTACTCGGAATAAGGATCAATCCGTATAATTCTCAGACAGTAATCAATAGAAGTTGCTGCATCCGCTGTATTATTTTTATTGAATCTCGAAGGAAAGATCAGACGTAAAGTTTATTCTATACTAAACCGAAATTTTCCAATAAGATTTAAAGTGATATCCAGCGAAATCACATTAAATCTCTAGATATTGTTCTATTAATTAAAAATTTAATATCGATCGTTCGTCTTTCAACAATTAAATATTTCCCATTCTTCACGGGGAAAGAAATATTAAAATTCAAAATAGAAAGCGCACATTTATTATTATTATTTTATTTTTTTTATCAGCTTCGCATCATAAATTTTAATATATTATAATGCATTTACTATATTAATCTATCTAGTAGTTGGTTGCTATAACTATGAATTTCTCGGATTTTAATGCAAGAAAAATTTAAACAAATTTATAAAATTTTTCGTTATTTTATGCATTATTCATAATATGTCGTTAAATATATTTATATTATATTTAATGGGATATTAGAAATTTTATAATCGTACGATAAACGGATCTATAAATTACAATTTTAAACATTTAAGAAAAATTTATAAATTTAATTGCCGTAGGATGAAATGTTTACCTCAGATATCACGTACTGAATGATGATGTAGTTAAACTGATATAAGTTGAACGTTTATACAATTTTCTCTGCTTATTTTATAAACATTTATGTAAGAAAATATTTTGAGAGAATTTATAAAATAAAATTCGGGATATGACTACTTATTTTTATGTAATATCAAGTTAAAATATTTTATAAAAGCTGTTCTTTATAAGTAATGCCATCAATGATTACTTTTGCAAATTTTCCTTATAAAAATTAACAAATTTATTATATGTCAGATTTTATTCATTTTAAAATTAAATACTAATTATTAACAATAATTACTCAGTAAACCGACGTTATATAGATACTTATTTAAAATAGTAATCTTAAATATATAATATATTTTGTAATATAAGAGTTTTAGAGGCATAAAAAAAATTTTCTCGGATGAGAAAATAATGAATGTATGCTGAAAGCATAAATATGCTTACTTTATCTATAAATCTTGGTGAAGCAGTTGCTCTAGATGAAGGCGAACTCGAAGCATTACCTTTAGCGGGAGAAGATTTTAATACCCTGTTTCTCTGGTATTTGGGAGATTTGGTTTTAATCGGACGGAGGGTCCTCAATTTTTTGGAGAAATAATCCATTCTACGAAATAAAACTTTATTCAGGAAACAAAAATAATAAAAATTTGAACAAAATAACATTAAAAAAAGTTTAAATAATTTATTTATAACTAGAGAAATCTAAAAAGGATTACTAGTAATTCTATATATTAAAAAAAAAAACTATATACTAAATAGAATCACATTTATTAATTTATATTATTTATTTATAAAAACAACACTTTATAGATTTATCTATTATTTATTAAACAAAATAATTTTTTTTAATATCACAAACGAAATTAAAAATTTATATTAAGTAATATGACAATAAAATGTATTTTCAGACTTCCAAGCGGGCTTCACTGCATAGCTCGATTATTTAAGGAGAAGCTACATTAGCAGGAGTTATCAATGTTTCTTTTTATTGTTAGTATAATAATAAAAATATAAATAAATGTTGGCAATATTATCAGCATGAGACATTTAATGTTTTTTTTTTTTTAGTATAAAATTGGATATTTAACAAATTTTGTTCATACGAATTTTAATAATATACAAATATATATTTTAATATATACAAAATGGATACGATCGGAAGAAAATTGATTTATTTTTTTTTATTATAAATATCATTTTATTTATTATTTATCTATTAAAATATCATATCATCCATGCAGGAAGAATATCCATGAAACTCTATCAAGAATAAATAGAGATTCTTAGTACGAAGCATCGATTGTTTATGTAAATACTACGCAGAAAAATAAAAATTTCTGTGGTTTTAAATAATAAAAAAAAATATTAAAAATTATCGTTTGAGTTTCGAACGAATAGATAAATTAATAATATCGTTGATTTGCAGAGATTAAGAGCGTTAATTATTTTTATTGCGTTTAATTAGATATTTTTCTTAATGACACATATATAACTTTTCTGGTGGATCATCGGATGATGGTTGGGTTAAAGATACGGATAATGATGTTTAACTCGATCGATACGCCCTTTATAAGGAAGAAAAATCAATAGTAATCTGTATTTACCTGTATCGGAAGTGTTGACTGACTAAACCATGGATAGCCTTAAGCCTAAACGCGAGTATAGACAATTTATGGACACCGCTTCTGGGACGGGATCGATAGAGAATGTAAAGCTGCTCTCGGTGCTCGCGCACTTTTGAAGAGCGGCGTGTTGCGCGCGCCAACCTTGGCCTACCGTGACGTCATTTGCTCTATTCCCAATATGACGTCATAAATTATATTGACATCCCTAAGAAAACCGAACTGGCTATCATCTCCATAAACGATAAAATTTCTTTTTAGTTGCCACGCCTGAAATCCCGCCCGAGTTTGGCATTTAGGCCAGGGACGAGTTTTATGTCGTCATAACATTTGCTGAGAGGTTATTAATTAATAGGCCAGTCGTAAAAATGGCGTGGTAATTGGATATTTTTCCGCGTTGATCGTTTGATAAGATGACGCAACTGATAATTTTTATATTTATTAATCATTCTTAGGGTTTGTTCCACTCAGTTTCTTAATAATAAATAAAATTTCATTAAAAACTGTTACATAAATCACGTAATAATGCAATATAATTAAACATTTAAATATTTTTAAATTATTTTAACTATTTTGAAAGAAAGTAACGTATTGCCATCTGCTGACAGTTACTTAAACTATATTTTAATTCACAATTTTATTTTAATCGCATTTTTTAATTATTATTAATATTATTATAATGCATATAATATTATCATTAATTAAATATAATTTTTTTAAATTTAATTATCAATTTGAAGTTTGATGATAGCATTCATACAATAAATTATTATTATTGTTATTATTATTTATCATAGGCTTAAAGAAAAATTTAATAAAATTTGAAAACATCATTAAAGTATTATATAAATAATTAAAATAATAAAAAATATAAAATAAATTTCTCAATTTTGTTTAATGCAAAAGTTTATTTTTGGCATTTCTTTGTTTCGTGCAGAAATTGCAACACTGCCAATTTTTCTATGATGTATACAAAATTTAATACACGTATATCAATAAATTAAAAAGTCGCTAAAATATATTTTTGCAATATTTATTATTAAATATTTCTCCAAATAATCAATAATAAATCACTAAACGATCAAAATTATTATAGATTCGAATTGTAACTTCGGTTTCACACGCTAGATGGCGATTTCTAAATTTAACAAAATATTTTTAAAAATAATTCAAATAAATTAACAACTATCAAATATTTCTTAAATAATTTTGTTAATTAATTAAATTATTTTAATGCGTTATTAATCATTCTAAGTAATAATCAATGGCAAAATGTTATTTATTTTTACGAAAACATATAAATTAATTACGAATTGTAAAAATAATTTTAAATTAGACGACTATTTAAGTTTTAAGCCAAAGTAAAATAAGGAAGTTGCCTAATTGTTTAAGGAAATGAATTTTTGCTAACAAAGGGGTCAGGTTTATTGACGTCACGGTTGGTATGAGACATAAGTCGACTATTCCGTTGCCATAGTAACGCATTGCGAAAGCGACAGGTGGCGTTTAAGTAGTTCCAACAAAAAAGTGTTATTTTGCTTTCGAGTGGTTTAAATTTCGACTGTAGGTAAGTATTTTTGACGCTTTTAAATTTAAAAATCGCATTATATACGTAACAGAGACTCATCTGCGTAACTACAAACACACTATTTTTATTTACATCACGCTAAATTTCAAATCTTCACGATTAAGCTTGGTTACCAATATCGTCATTAATTAACTTCACTGCAAAGATCTATTGAATATAAAATTTATGGTGATCTGTTCACACACAATAAATTTTGTCACCCTTTTTCTTTAAACTTCGATTAAAACGTGCAAATTTATTCATTTTTTAACGTGCTCAATTGAAATGTCCTTCTCGTCTTTCGTAGTTTAAACATATTCAGCATTTTTTTTTTTACCTTTTTAAACAAAAAAAAAAAAGAATTCCAATTCAACTGTGCAATTCTTTGGACATGAATTACATAACGAGAAAAGTATTTTCTAAAACATCACGTTAAACTGCTAAGAAAACTCCTCCTAAAGTTTCCTTAAAACACATTATATAAACAAATTTATATATTCTGTAAATGCTATTATTATATACAATATGTTCCAGGAATAATTACCTTGTTTGCATTCACACATTTATCTTTCTTTTCTTTTTAATTACTTGGGTGGAGCTTAAATTTTGCAATTAAGCAGTTTTATTTTGCAATATTGCATTTTATTTATTTCCTAGGTAGAAGAGAATTATTAACAGAATTATTGTATAATTCTATATTTTTAAAACTACATCTGTATGAAAAGCTTATTACTTATGAAAGATGCAACCTGTAAAGTGTTTTATAACACTTTTATGGCTTCATTATTGACAAAGTATTTTGTTCATTAGCTGATAAAAACTGGTTATAAATAGTTTTAAAATAAGTTTTCAGATATAATTCATGTAATAATTTCTTTCTAATATATTTTTTTCTCTTTCTCATTTTCACACAGATTTTAGTCATTGCCTTGATGTATGGTCCTGAAGAATACAGTTTTAAGTGGACATCAGTAATAACAATATGGCCGAAATTAACTGTGAACAAACAAATATTTTCGTTAATAAGAACAATAATAAGGACCAAATTACAAAAAATGGTGTGGAGGAAGCAGAAAATTTGTACTCTTCTCAGTTTACACCACCCGATGGTGGTTGGGGTTGGATGGTGGTTTTTGCCTCCTTTATGATCAGTTTTATAGCAGACGGGATAACCCATTCGTTTGGTATTCTCTTCGTGGAATTTTTCGAATTCTTCAGTGCCTCCAAGTCGACTACAGCATGGGCTGGCTCCCTGTTCTTCAGTCTGCCTTTGTTAACAGGACCCATCGCTAGCTACTTTACAGATAGATGGGGATGTAGGATGGTTACTGTTATAGGAGCGCTGATTACCACCATCTCCTTCTCTGCCGGTTTCTTAGCTAACAAGCTGGACCATCTAATTTTGGCCTTTAGTATCTCCGCTCTAGGTTTATCGCTGTGCTATGTCACTTCTGTGGTCATCGTGGCTTATTATTTCGATAAAAAGCGATCGTTAGCTAATGGATTAGCCACTTGCGGAGCCGGAGTTGGTACCATAGTCTTTCCACATGTAACAAAATATCTGATAAAGGTTTATGCCTGGAGAGGAACTCTTCTCATACTATCGGGAGCGTTTCTGAATATGACAGTGTTCGGATTTCTTATGCGCGATTTGGATTATCCGGAAGAATCTTCAGATGAAGGTAGCAGCTCTTTATCAGACAGTCAAACAGAGGAATCGTTAAGTACGTCTCTAGTGCAGCTTCCGACTTACATAAAAAATAAAAATTTAAATCTGGAAGTAATTCACGAACTGAGTAACAAGGAAGGAGGGCATTTGAGCAATCTTATAGAACAGCATCCGGAATTTCTCAGTTCGTATCTACAAAACGTGGAAGATCCCTTGCCACCTGTAAGGAATATGAATACTATAGAAGAGAGACAACTAAGAAACGAAAAATTAAGACACAGAAAACTTAACGGTATTAATAAACAGCAACAATGTCCGCTTATGTCGGGATTTTACATCTGTCAACGACATCCTTCGTATTTTCGTAATATCCGTATTCATCCTGGTAACTTAATGTATCGGGGAGCCATGTTGAATATACCACGATATTATTTAAGAACTTCGAGTTGTCCTAACATCTATAAAAATTCGTTATCAGAAAAAGTCAAAGGAAAGGTGAGTCGATATATTCGAATATTATACAGTTAATCAGTTTTGTAAATATTTTTATATATATATATATATTGCAGAAATATCAGTTCCTAAGCGAACTTAAGGAGCTTCTACTAGATATGGTGGATATAAGAATATTTAAAAATATTCCCTATACTATTTTTTGTCTTTCAAATCTGTTGCTGTACGCTTGTGCAGATATCCCGTACGTTTACATCCCCGATTACATCAAAGACATGAATCTAAACTGGTTTTCGTCGTATCTCATATCCATTTTAGGCATATTTAATACTGTTGGAATGGTAAGATAATTATTACGCAAAGTAATAAGAATCTGTAGATATTTTAATAACAAAATATATTTTTCTTTTAGGTTATATTTGGTTACATAGGAGACAAGTCATTCGTGGATCCATCGCTAGTCTATGCCGTTACCATGTGCATTAGCGGAATTGCCATCGGTTGTCTACCGTTTCTGAAGAACTACATCAGTATGGCAGCTGCAGTAGCCACTTACGGATTTACTGTAAGCACCAACTATGCCTTAACTGCTTCTTTACTTGTAGAATTAATCTCTCTTGACAATTTCACCAATGCTTATGGTTTGTTGTTATCTGTGCAAGGTATAGCCACCCTCGTTGGACCACCTTTTGGAGGTAATTATCTTTTTTTTTTTATTACACGATTGCTGTTACCATCGTTTCACGAATATATTTTTAAATTGCACAAAACTATACTCATCAGTCGATTTTACAGGTTACTAAATTTATAACCATCTAAATGGAGATTTATATGGCGCACTAACTAAAACTAAAATCTTAAATTTCTAGGTTGGTTATACGATAATTACGGATCATACGACATACCTTTCTGCACAGCAGGGATTTGCACGCTTCTCTCCGGTCTAGTGGTTTTGCCTTTATGCAAGAGGTTGAAATGGAGAAAAACAAACTCGCCTACACTGCCAACATCTACAAACAACATATGAAACTGTTGGAAGGCAATCGTTCACCTCTGCTTTAAAAGTTATCAAAAGAAAATTTTGGTATGAATCCAAAATATTTAATAAACTATGCATTTTAAATATTTTTAAAACTAATTTATATATATTTTTATTTTATTTTTCAGAAGTTACAGACGCAACCTCAAAGCTGAGTAAGTGAGGATAAAAATCCAAATTACTGTTTGTTAGAATGTGTTTTCATTGTTTCTGTAAAATTAAAATATTTTATCAATAAAATAATAAATCTGTTGTATCAGTTGAATTTACATGATAGTGTTTGGAACATACACAAATATTTAGAATGATGTTGCAGTTGTGTGTATTGTTGACATACTCTACATGTATACAGACTTGTTATAACATATGGTTAGCAGGAGGGAGATTTCATAACATCCCATCTTCCAGATTCTCTAAACTAAACATTGAAATTATCGTTTGTTCGTTTATAACTACTACTTATAAAAGCTGTTCTAAAATTTTACTCACATAACTTCATTTTTTTTTTTTTTTAATCTAATATGGATGACCTATTTCCACTTACATAAATTTTCTGTTTGACTTGTCAGTAAACTAAAAATGGATGTCGATACTTCGGTAAATATCAAAACGATTATTTTATAGCAATTTCTTGCTTAAAAAATCATTTAATTTTGCGAAATAAGTCAATTTACTTAATTCTAAAATATTTCATATTTTTTTTTTTTTGTTTTGAAATTATTACGCCAGGGTTCTCACGATCGAAATGTAACATTTTCTAATTCTCGAACGTTACTAAAATATTATTCGAACGTAATTTCCATTCATTTACGTAAATGAATGGAATTCATCTAAAATATTTATCTTGATAAATAAAATTTATATTTATTTTAACTATTTATAACAGTATTAAAAAGATTATTAATAATTTTTATATATAAAAATTATTAATATTCTTTTCCTCTGTAGAGAGCGTTGTTATCAAAAATGGCGTCGATACGACTGGACGAATTTTTAATTTTCCGTTTTTTGAATTAACCAAAGAGTGCTTATTAAACTAATTTAAAATGCGTGAAATTTATTATTTGAAAGTACAATTTTAATTTGAGATCTAGGTAAAGTTCTATATATTGAATTTTGTTTTTGAATAAACACTGTACGAGTAAAAATTTAACAATTTATTGAAGATTGTCATAAAAAATCATTCGTATTCTGTCTTATAGATTGTATGAGCATAGTCAGGAATCCATTCAGTGGAATGACGACGAATGGTAATAAAATAAGTGATAATTCCAAAATTATAACAGAAGCGGTAAACTTGTCCAGAATCCCTACAGACGGTGGATATGGATGGGTAATTGTATTTTCGTGCTTCATGATTAGCCTTCTTATATCAGGTATATATTCGTCTTTTGCTATCCTTTTTGTCGAATTTGTGCAATACTTCGGACAAGGTAAAGCAGCCACTTCGATACTTGGATCATTATTCTTCAGTTTACTTCTTTTGAACGGACCGTTTGCTAGATTTTGTGAAGAAAAATGGGGTTGTCGAATTATCTGCATTATTGGAGCCATAATATCAAGTGCCACTTTTTCTGCTATATATTTTGCTTCTTCTTTCACCGATCTCTTCGTCTTTTTGACCTTATCGGGATTTGGTTTATCTTATTGCTTGCTTGCTTCCGTAGTGATTTTGTTATTTTATTTTGATCGAAAATTTTCTTTAGTATCCGGACTCTCTGTATGCGGTGAAGGAATTGGTTCATTCATTTTTCCACCTCTGACAAATTATCTCGTAGATAACTTTTCTTGGAGAGGCGCTGCTTTAATTTTAGGAGGTATTTTACTCAATTTGGCTATCTGTGGATATCTGATCAGAGATCCGAGCTTTTATGTTAACGGTATGAATGCAAAAAACAATGAATCGAATAAAAAAAATCAAATTTGTCCTTCAGTCAAAAATTCAGCAATAGTTAAGCAGTCTGTTAGCGAACCAGGTATTGAAATTTTCCACGGTCAACCAAAATTTTCAACAAGTGTTTATTCATTCAAGGAAAGAATCAGCATTATACCAGTGGTTAATAGCTTAAATATCTTTCCAAACATGCGCCGGAAAGGAAGCCATTATACTGTTGGAGTTTTGAAATCACACATAGGCAGAGATTCAATTGTAAGATCGTCCATCGATTCACAAATCCCCCAAGAAATCAGTACAAAAATGGTAACGTTTTTTATAAAATTTATTATCCATTATTAATCTTTTAAATTTTTAATGTTTTATTATATAATTTTAGAAGATAAAGAAAGCATTTGAAGAAATGAAAAATATCTTGTTAGATATTTTTGACTTCAGTCTCTTTAAAAATGTATCATACACGATATTTTGCCTATCAAATGCTTTGCTCTATGTCTGTATTGAAATGCCTTCTATTTATTTACACGATTTTGCCATTGGAAAAAATGTGGATGATAAGAAGTCGGCCTACCTTTTATCCATTTCTGGCATTATGAACGTAGTTGGAATGGTAAGTTACTTATCGAACATTAATATCAGTAATGAATTTTATGGTTTTTTAATTACAAAAATTCTGCTACTTTAAACATTTATTTAAATTTTTATTTTTAGATTACAATGGGTTATCTAGGTGATCTACCACAAATAAATCCAGCTATATTGTACAGCGTTTCTCTTTGTACAAGTGGGACTGTTATATTATTTTTACCATTTTTGATTCAGTATGGAATCATAGCTACAGATATATCCATCTATAGTATTGGAATCGGAGGAGTTTCGGCATTAGATGTTGTTGTTCTTCTTGCTATTGTTCCTGAAGATAAGTTTAAAAATGCTTACGGGATGTTACTCTTAGTACAAGGATTGGCAATGTTTATTGGATCTCCATTACCTGGTAAGAAAAATAGCATAATATCAATGAAATATTGTGAAATACAATCAAATTACATACACAAGAATTTCTTAATTTCAGGTTTAATATATGACTCCACGTATTCTTATACTATCGCTTTCTACTTCTCTGGAATTACTCTGTTTGTTTCTGGCGCAATTAATTTATTAATTATCAAGTTTTCCAAAACCGGAAAATGAACAAACTTAACAGATTAAAGAAACAAATAATTCATTGTTTAAAATACTCTACATGTTCAATTTATGCTATATTTATATAATTTTTAAAATCAAATTAAATTTACGAAGTTATACCAGATTTTATACCATTTAATTTTATTTTATTCATTTTCCATAATCGAAATTTTTGTGTCAAATTAAAAATTACATAAATTTGTCTCTCTAAATCCTCAAGAATAATGTTTAATTTTATATTCAATATCAAATATGCAAATTATAGCAAAAATTCTGGTAATGCAACATAAAAATTGTCATAATTTATTATATTTTAAACAAATAAATTAGAATAATTTTAATAATAATAATAATAATACAGATAATGCATTATTTTTTCTTTCTATAATGAACAATATTTGTTTATGCTCTTTTACTATATTCAATATATGATGTTTCAAAATGGCGTCATCAAAATACAGAAAATGTCAATCAACTAATGACTTAAACTCCTGATAAAAGTATCTTGTGATGAATTTCGGTTTACCTTAGAATATTAAAAATTATTTTTAAAGAATTGTTAGACAAATATATACGTTGAGAACACTTCGCATAAATATTTAATACAGTATAATAATTTTTTTCTGTTTTTTATTAATCATAAAATATTTTAAATATCAACCTTTCTTGAAGTTAAAATTTTGATGTTAAAGAGACATTTGTAATTCTGATTTTTAAACTTAATAAAATTTAATACTATATATATTTTCTTTAATTGTTAACATTATTATTAACAGATTACTGGCATTTGTTTTTTTTTCCAAACGTCTTTCATATTTTGTAGATTTGTCTTATTCTTTGACAGTAGCCTTCCATCAGCTATTTATTCCCGATTGTTTATATTAACCTCTAACTGTCAAGTCCAGATATTCAATCTTTCTAAAGATATTTTTAGAGTATAAGCTGAACAGGATGGAACAATTTTAACTGACTTTATTTATCTTTTCTTATAGTAATATTTTTTTTTATTTTGTCATTATTCCAATTTTAATTTATTTAAAATTTTTTCTAAAGCATTTGAACGGATTATTGGAAAGTTAGTATTCTTAAAGATAAATATTTGCATTAAAATATAATATTTTTAATTAATATTTTGATATTTTATTTAAACATATATAATTCGCAATAAAAATTATTTCTATATTTATATTTAAAATTATAAATATAACTCAATAAATAATTTTTCGGCTTATTCAATAGGAAAAGAATAATTTATTATTATTGAATTATTATTTTAGTAGAATGGATAAATTATGCCTATAACTTAAACATTCAGAATATTCCTTTTTCAAAAATTGTTTTTTAAGAAATTGAAGCAGAATAAAATTCTTACTTATTTTTATGCCTCTCAATTTTTTCAGTCATTAAGCGACAGCACCATTTCAAAGTCACCGCGATCCATCCATTTTTCTGGATCGATTATAGTGATGACTTTTAGAGGATTCAAATAGTAGTCACCACACCCGCCAGTTGGAGGATCCGGGACACAAATAGAAACTTCTAGCTTCCAGATAACGAACTAAAACTTTTCGATTAGATTTTGGAATTGAAATTGGGTTCAGTTTTTTTAGTCAACAGAAGATGCCACTTTCCATTCAATTAGAATACTAAATAACGGGACGAAACAAGCCCTTTCACAGGCTGCCCACCCCTGCTTAGGAGTCAGCCGGATTGTGGAGGATATGGATCGACGGGCCAGACCCGGACCTCATGATAAATATTATCAAGGGGTGGGACTCG
>WUQG02432346.1:0-14206 GCA_011317285.2 Androctonus mauritanicus | reverse complement strand
AGAAAGAACCTAATAACTGTACATATATTATATAAAAATTATTTTGTGATAAACAAAGATGCTTTTCTGGCTTTTTTTCTTGCAAAGTTCTTAACTGCAGCATCAAAATTAACATTTTTGGCAAGATCAACTTCAATACTGAGACTTGCCAAGTCTACTAGTCGCTCATGCAACATGGTAGATCTTAAAACTCTCTTATCATGATAAATAATTATTGCGTATACCTATTTTTATAATTAAACATTTTTAAGGGAAACGAAGCACATTTAACTGATAATAAATGCACATTTGTAGAAAAATAACATTATTTATGATCGAACAAACTGAAATTAAGGGAAAATATATTAATACACGACAGTGGGCACCCTTTGATTTTGTAACTAAAAAAGGCGTTCAAAAAAGTAGAATCTTTTTATATTGCACTACCCCGTAAGAGTTGGCATCCTATCGGCATGGGCCCCTTGGGCCTCAAGGGCTCCGGGCCAATGTCCCTGGAGGACCCCTCTCTCCTAGGAGTTGTCCAGATATATTGAGGAGTATCGTCATAACGAGCTTTCGGAGGCGAATTTGGATATAAAGTAATTGTGATATGTCTCTCAAAAACATTTCAAATAATTTCAAAAGGATATCATAAGATACTAAAATTGTTTCTAACACAGAGTGTATGTAAAAAGAAATAACTGCATCCTCTCAAGAAAAGCATACATTATACTAGCATGGTAAAGAACTTTCCTTATGCGCTTCTGCTCGCACATAAACTACAAATATACGGTTTAATATAGCATAAATATTCATAATTTTGATATAATGCCACTCCACATTATGGCGATCAAATATTTTGGATAAAAAAAAGGAAGCCGCTATATTTCTATCTAAAAATATTAACACGTCATTTGTATTTAATTCTAACTGTATATATTATTTATCACACTGTAATTAAACTTCATTTTGCTTAATTAAATCTTTAAAATGAGAATAAAAATTTGCTCTAAGACATCATTCTTGGGATAGAAAATACAGCATATTTATCGAAATTCTGCAGCTCCTATTTTGTCCTTATGATATAAACAAAATGAAGTTATGACGAAATAAACTTTTTATTAGAACCATAATTTAAAATTTGTATATCCATGAAGAACATAATTGTCCATTCTGTCATCTAGATCATTCGAACATCTTCCATTATTCGCACAAAATATCAAAAGCTAGAAAATTCAAAAAAAAAAAAAAAAAAAAAAAAAAAATTCCCAATCTTGATATCTGTAGATATGCTTTAACTAATTTATTTTGATGTTATTAAATTTTTATTGAATTAAAAAAAATATATTTATTTTTTAAATCAATTTTTTTTACATAACATTCACATTTTATTCTATCTCCTCTATACAGGTTTAATGGATTTTAAGATGTATGAAAATAAAAAAAATAATAATTATTTTAAGTTTCTAAAGATATTATAATATATATATTAACTAAACACGTTTAGAATTAACGAAAATTCGATACAGAAATTACGCGACTTGAAGGTATAACACTCGATTTTAACTGCATTAATAGATGCTAGAATATCATTATAAGAGAATTCAAGCGCATTTATTAGATTAGACGATTACTAATCTATTGTGTTCAATCGACTTTAGATTAATATAAAATTTTAACGAAATTAATTATATAGTTTTAATTATATTTAATTGTCTAATTCCTTCGATTTTAAGACAGCAAATTTCAAATTAATTTGTTATGGACAAGATGAGAGTGATAATTCAAACACGTCTTTCAGAATAATCCATAAAGAAAATCGCTATCTGCATGTTTTTTTTTATTCGTGTTTTCTCCATCTGCATGATTTTTCTTTGCTTTTTTTCCATGCTTCAAATTGATATTTCAAAATTCATGAGGCATATATCAAAAATTCCGTTCACTCGAAGAATCATGTCATGTATATTCTTCTGCACTTTTTTTTAATATTAAATTTTAATTATCATTTATTAAGAATGAAAAAATAATAATATTAATAATATTTTTGCAGAAAATTCAAGATAAAGTGTAGCGAAATTGCATAATGCAGAGTATTGCTTTCAATATCAAAAAAGCGCATTTTATATCTTTCTACAAGTTATAAAAATATCTGCGAAAATAAAATCAATATAAAACTATTAATAGTATTGCACAGTTTTTTATATTTTTATTTTTTATGTTCTCGAGACGAATATAATTTTTGCAAATAATTTTAATGGTGATTGATCCTTCATTTTCCATACGTTTAACGTAATTCTCGATTGTTAATAAGGTTTGTGACACAAGATTTAATTAATAATTTTTTTTAATGTCTTTCTTTTATTTCCGAATATTCATTTAAGTAATTTAATTTGTTCTAATGCGTACGATAAAAAATATTCATTTATTTTTTTTTTTTTTGACTCTGTATCGATTAATAAGTTAAAACGATTCTAAGACGTATAACTGTACATTATACGAATCGCTCTCGACTCCCATTAGAACATCTTTTTGCGAGATTCGTAAATATTTCAAAGTGGAGATAAATCTTCATTCAAATATATTCTGAGGTCTATAATTCTGGAAAGGTTTCCATATACGTTTAAATTTTAAAGATAAGAAGTTATTCGAAGCAGCATAAAGTTTGATCTCAGAAACATTCATGGTTAAAGACAGATTGACTAAAATTATTATAGTAATATACGTTATCTGTGATGAATTGCAACAAGTTTCCGATACTAAACATCCATGTGTGTATAAATGTGGAATATTCTCCGTCTGAAGATAATCGATAAGGATTTAACTCATTCCAAACCTGGAATAAATAATACAATCGCAGATATTGAATTTCTCGTTAAGTAGAAAGTTTAGTTCTCAGATGCAGAAAGTTTCAAGCGATGAATAGTTTCTAAACCATTAAAAAGTGTATCTTCGAGCAATATATAGATTATATATTGCTCGAAGATATATAGTAATATATAGGTTCAAGATTCCACGCAGTATTTATCACGAATGCTGCGTGGAATCTTGAACAACCACGAATGTATCATCCGTAAAAAAATCTCAAGAACTTTACAGTTTAAGGCATTCGAATATTAGATAATGGTTCCTTATTTATACAAAATTCTTGTTTATTTTAGCATCCAGTTTCCTGCATAACTGTGTTACAAGATACGAATTTTAGAAAGTATCTGTTGCACATGGATGATATTTCATCTGAAAGACATTAAAAAAAATGATATAAATGGTCATAATATTACTTACTAGCAGTAAAAGTTTCACCTTTATATTTTTAAAGGTTAAACTCGGATTTTTATCGCAGTGATATAAAACCCAGAGGTAGTTTATGAGAATAAGAAGGATGTTAAAGGTATTAAAGAAAAAATAAATCCGAAAAAAAAAGTTTAAATATCATTCAACGATTTCGAATAATGTTTATCATTAAAGTTTACATTCTTTTACGAAATTTTAACTAAATTGCATTAAATTATTATGTTAATATAATTTTATTACGGTTGATATAGAGTAAAAGGTAAAAAAAAAAAAAAAAAATTACTAGAAAGAAACATTCTGTACCATTCCAGGTAATGAATCAGGAACAAATAGAGTAATTGAGACACGAATTTGTTTAATTAAAGGAGAATTAATTTCTTTTCTTCGTTTTTCTCTTAAATTTTATAATCTGATGAACACTGGATTAAAAGAATCAGGAAGATTTTTATTTTTTCTTTAATTATACAATTTTAAAGAGAACAATTATCAAAATTTAATTTCTTTAATTACTGATTTTTCTTATTAATCTTTAAGAATGGATTCTTGTCGTTGCGATACATTTTATAATGAAATATCGATAAGAGGTATAAAAGAATTTATATTTACAATACCTGTTTTGTACTTATGTTTCTTTAAGAGACTACACTTTTTTTTTATGGATGGAAATTCTTGGCAGTTTCTGAACCAAACTTTATATACAATACATGGCAACTACGTTCGTCTTTGACAGGTTACAAAATATGCTGTTTTCATCAAAAAATTCTCTACAAAGAATGTATGTATGACGGAACTTATGCCATGTTGTTAACATTTTGTCCAGTCGTTCTTTATTTATTATTATTTTTCCATTATTAATTCTGGAATTCTACCTCGAAAAGCGAAAAAAAAAAATGTTTAAATATTAATCTAATTTTTTTTCTTTCTAAAACATTTTCATTACTCGCTAGCATAATGTAAATGTGGATAAACATTTATGCTGCTGAATATATACATATGTTGAACATCGGACACCTATTAAAAATCCGTCAGCACTCGATATTTCTTTCGCTCGATTTTTTGACAAAAAAAAAAAAAAATTTCCTTTTTCCTCCTCTTGACATTTTCTTCGAAAGTACTCAAAAAAAATGCAAACCAGTCATTTTATAAATATAAATCTTTGTAGTTTTTTCAATATAAATATTAACTTTAAAGCGTAATAAATGTGATCTCATCTAGAAAAATGTCTTCCGACTTCGTCTCATAAGTAAGGTCGATCGGATTAAAATAAATGACGAAAAAAAATATTGATCACTCTTTCATTGATTTCAAAATTCTATTTTTAACCAAATTATACCATTATGTTAAATAAATCTCTATTTTATTACCATTTAAATACTGTTTACACGAACATGATATTCGAAACAACGTTTAATTCTTGTTAAAGTTCTTAAAACATATATATATATATTTTTAACCATTTCTTAGTTGTAGCTTATAGGAAAAAAAAATGTTTATATGTAATTAGTTTGGGATAAATCTAGGAGAAAAATATGAAAATAACTTTTATTTATGCGTTAAATTTGTTTGTGAATGATGGTCACTCGAAGATTATTATAGGATATCAATAGGGTAGGAGTTGATTTCCACTTCAAGAGGTGTAATTACTGTTTGCTTAGACGTTTCATTAACGTTGCTTGGATTCTTGTATGGTGAATGAGATATTATATTCCTAAAATCGAGTCTATTATTAGGAAGACTTTTATTTCATGCAATTACTGAGTCTCTTATATCCTTCATCTTTTCGGGATCTTTACTTCCGGATCGCTAGGTGGGCGTATTATGATAAAATATAGCACAAAATTGCATTCGCCTTCTGTATAGATGAATAAATTTAGTTTGCACACGTGACAAAATTGCCTTTTCTTCCCCCTATCGGCCGTTAATTTAATAGAGACGATTTGCAGAAAAAAAAAATCAGAAAATATGAAGATAGACAAATTATCCGAACACGAAGAAACAATAACGATTTGCACACTTCAATAAAATGAATAAAATATAAAAAAATATATATTTTATTGTTAAATTGCTTCAATCAAACGGACATTCCATTACGTTCACGTCGCAATTTTTTTTGAACGAAACAAATTTTTATTTAATATTTCACTAGATATATAACAGCACGGTAAAAACTCTGTTATAATTATTTTTCAATAAGTTAAAATAAGATAAAAATGAGCGAGAAATCGGTCAAATTTATTAACAACTAATGTCAAAATTCCTCACAAAAAATTTGGTCACGTATATTTCATCATAGCGTTTATTTTGAAACAAAAACAAAATTCTAATTTATTCTTGGAATAAATTAGAATTTTTTATATGTATGTATAAAAACAGCTTGTATTTGCATTCTACATTAAAAAATATATATTTTGAAACAAAATAAGTAAGAAATATAATTGGATTACTGCCCAAGATAAACATTTTTAAAATTGTTACGATCAGTTTAAATCTATAGAAAAAAAAATAACGCGCCAATTAGTTGCTGCTACTTAAATTCGATATTTTTTAATAAAATATTTTATTTTCTCTACTGATTTTCATCTATTGGAATCCCTCAGAAGTAATAAAATATTCAGAATACATACATATATGTATATATTATTTAAGTTTATAGACGTAATACCTATCCATGAAAAATCTAAGATTTACTGCACTGATGCAAACTACACATCAAATATTTAACACAGAGCAATTTCTTAATATTTTTAAAGCATTTTTCTAATTTAAAAATAAAAAAAATTTCGTTATCGTAAGATAAACAGTGTTAGGAATGTTATATTGATAAATGTTTCGGACCTTTGCGTGTTCGATATCATTTAAAACGTTATTTTTCCGGAATTAACAGAAAAAAAAGAGGAAGTTTTATGAATTTTGATGCAATCCCCGATAGATATTTTGTACAGAAATGTTACACGTAACGTTTAGAACATTAATTTTAGATTATACAACGTGTAACGATAAGAAAAGATTGTATAAATTCGAATTATGTTAAAAATTCCAATAAAATTCGCGATTAACTTTTATCGGGAATACAGAGAACTCTGATCATTCTAAAGGAATTAAATAGTTGTTTAGACATATGTAACAAACATTTAATCTTAATAATAATTAGCAGAATAGTTTCGAAACTTCGTATATAGTACTAGGAAACTCTGATGATATTTAACCTTTATAAACCATTAACAAATTTTCGTCAGAACAAAAAAAAATGTCGAAAATATAGAAAATAGTTATTAACTTTTCGGTAACTTTATTGATGGGTTCTAACTTGAATTAAACTAAAAAAAAAAAAAAATGGTTTGTCTATTATTCATATAACAATACGAAAATTCAATTGAGTCAAACAGGACAAAAATAAACTAGCAATGATACGCCGCACTCATAGAATAAATTGATAAATCGTAAAATATGCGAATAATAAAAATTCCTATCATTACAACGTTAGAATTTTTTGGAATAATTCCAGACAGCGGTGAGTTCTTCTGTAATTTTTTTATTTTTTTATTTGTTTTATATCTTTTCTATACTGTTATGAATATTCCTGATAGGAAGAAAAGCATTAATTCGATTGTTTTTAATGTGTTTAGTCAACTGAAGAAGAGCGAGAGAGGGATGCAACAAGTCATAGTGCTTTATGTCGAATAAAAGATTCAGATTTAAATCTAAAAATCGATTCTTAATTTTAAAAATCGATTTTATTGTTATAGTTTTTTTTTTGCGTATTCCCTCGATAAAAAATATCTTGGAATTTTATTGAATAAAAAAAATATCTAACATTTTATTTTTTCTGTTTGATTCCTTAGGTTAATAACTCTATGTATACATGCCTCAAACGTATTCGATTGAATCTTAAGAATTTATATTTCTACAAACAAGACATTAAAAAAAAAGAAAACAAAATAAAAATCCAAAAATATAAAAAAAATTCCAAAAATTTCTTTTATCTAACAAACAAACAAATTATTGACTCGCCCTTTTCCATAAAAAATTTATCGTTTAGTCATCAGCAAAGTTTGGTAAATAACAAATTTTCTACCATTCGTGATTTTTATCACAACATACGAGGTTAAGATTTAGAGAATAAATTTGGTTAAAACAAATTTATAAGACGGTTTTAAATAGATAAAAATTACGATAAAATAAATTATCAACGAATTAAAAGAGATAACGCAATTTGTATGCATAAAACACGTCCAAACGTGGAAAGGAAAAACCGATGATGATAACTTACATTGTTACTTTTTTCACGAGAGAATAATTATTAATAATTTTAAGCAAACTTACTTATTTGACAAATTTCCTATTTATTAAGTAGAAATCCAGCTCATAAGATAAAACACGTTGTTCTCCAGCAGATAGGATACAATACATGACCTTACTTGCTTGGCTTCTATCGCTGACTGAGCTGTAGGTGTCTTGAAGTATATTGCTGTTCGATCCGCTGTCTCTTTGAGTATGCGCAAGGTGCATACCCATTTTCTAGCGCACAAGAGATTCCAAGATGTTTTCAAAACAAATTTCCGACCCTCGTATACCATTATAAAAATTTTAATTAAAGCTATTTCTCCCATAACACTTCGCTGTTTTCATACGAATTATATTTACGTGGGTGGGAGAGATAAAATTCACGATTTAACTTAATAAATGGATTCGTGTTAATTATTTTAATGTGAGATAATTAAATCAAGCAATTAAATATTTGGGATTTCGGCTTCGTATACGAAACGATACGCGACGTGTACTAAAAATAACGTGTTTTAATCCTTAGTTATAAATAATTAAAAAAAAAAAAACAATTTTTTTTTTTTAACGTTGACGAAAGGAAGTCGATTAACTTTATAAATTAGCTAGGATTTAGTAGAATTTAATGCATACATTATCATAAAAAGTTACTAATTACAGATTAATCTTCGTTAAAAATTTATAAAAATTTTAATGGCATGAACTACCAAATGTTTAGTTTTATAGCAAAAATGTTACTTTGAACTTTATAATTTGGGTCGATCGTTTATGGGATTTAAATTAAGGAAACCATCGGTTTATTTTTATTTTTTTATTTTTTTATATAAATAATTAAGTAGATAATTTATTTATTAATTTATTTTTAATTAGGTATTGTTATACCGGGTCTTTCATAACCGTACTTCGTTTTACCTGTTAAGCTACTATTTAAGTATGATGGAAACAGTTTGCTCCATCTCGCTTATCGGTGATTGACTTTGACATATTAGGATATGGAGTATCACTTCAATAACATATTATCACAAGCAATTAATCATCTAAATAGAAGCAGAAGCTTCCAAACTAAGTTCGCTTGACCTAAATTAGTTTAATTCTGAAAATGTTCTCATTAGAACATAAAACGCTCTGATGCTTTTATGAACTGAGAAACTTTTTAAATGTTTACTTAGATAAACCTGGAGCCGAAGTAATGTTCGGCGACGTTAAATGGAGGTGGCATTATATCGAGGTTTCGAAACGTCATCAAACGTTGAAAAGCCTCCCTATAACGCGAGATTTTTAGTCTTTCAAGCTAAATTAAGAAGAATGAAATCTACACGTAAAAAAAACATAATTTCAGTGTATATGAAATTATTTTAGAACGTTTTTATTTGAGCCACGTTATATGTGAATTCGCGTTATAACGAAATTCGTTATAGCGAGGTCCCATTGTAATTTTTATTTATTTTAATTTTTGAAGTCAATTTTCAGTCGATGGCGTTGATTATGTCAATTCTTCCACTGGAAATGCTTTAAGAGAGTAGGAAGACATTCCGGCACAACTTTGATTCGACTTAATAATTTTTGTAAAATTTGTAAAAATTCTCGAAATTCTATTATGTAAATTTATTAGTGGCGAAACGATTCATTATTTTCACGGAGTTAAAAATTCTCAAGTGTAAATTTTATAAATGTAACAACTACAAAAAAAAAATTTAATTTAAAAATTACTTTTGCATGAAATATTTTAGCAAGAATGGCATTTTTCGAGTAAAGATATCATTTTATTAAACGTATTTAATATCTTTATAACTTATAGAATTAAATTAACATTTAAAAATTCTCAAAAAAAAAAAAATGATTACAACTTGATTTTTTTTCTTAAATAAAAACTACTTTATATATATTAATTCGGCTCTAATTATCGCGAATAAATTAAACGCTACATTTATCAGATATAATTAAAGCATTTTCAACTTTTAATCAAAAACTTTTTCTATTAAAAATGAGAAGAATATTATAATTAGAAGAATTAATCACCAAACTGTAAAGTGTAAAATCTACTGAGAAGAAGAAGAAAGTTTTTTTTTTATTTTCTGAAACTGTATAGAGAAAAATGTTTAAGTAGTGTTTCTGTATCGGTAATAGTTCGAACAAATAACCATTTACTACCGAAAACATTACCGAAAGTTCGAATGTAAAAAGTAAAAAACAAAAAAATTTTTTTTTTCTCGACACGAAACATATTCAATATTTTTTATTATTATTATTATTATTTTATTTTTTTTAAGAAACACTCCAATATACGAAAAATTTTTTTGTAAGAAGAAAATTATTGATGATAGGTCGTAGTAGAAAGTATTGATTGTTGCAAGATGTCACAGAAAACAAAATTTTGATACCTCTGTAGAAAAGATGTCTAACAGTGATTTTTTAAATTTATATATATATATATATTTCTAATAAATTTGTCAAACGTGTTTTAGTATTGTTTTAAAAAATTTAAATATTTATAATAACTCAGTTCGGATGAAAAATTATGCTAGACATCAATTTATTATATAGGCACAATAGAAAAATAATTTTTTTTTTCTTCTCTTCATTCCTATATTTCTAATTTATCTATTTTTCATTTTATTTTTTATTTTTTACTACAAAGAAAGTAACTGTTATAAATTTGATTTTTAGTCAATAAATTTGATTTACAAGACTATGGGAGGAGAAACAAAATTCTTGTCGTGGAAACGTTTGGATGTATATGTTTAACCCGGATTTTTTTTCTATAGAATGCTGCTGCAGAGTGTTTAGAATTCTTAACTTGTTCTTATTACTGATTTTTCCTGTCTCTTATTGTATTTAGAACAACAACAAACACATTTTATAAATGGTCTGATATCAGAAAAATAATTTATCATTAGTTGGTTCTGGAATATGATATTCGGTTTTTCTCAATAAACAAAATTCGAATAAATCTATTCAGCGAGATTTTATAAAGAAATTTTAAAACTTGCAGGTTTATATTGTCAAAACTCTTTTTGTTTATATTTTTGTTTATAAAAATAGAATGATAGCCAACTGTTTACTTTTATGTGTATTTTTTTTTTCCACTTCTTAATAGTTTCCTTTTAGACGTCTGCAGTTGGTGTCAATAGATAGCTTGAAGAATGATTGATTCTGTACTGGAAGAGAGAAAAAATCATCTCAATAGTTTATACTGAGAAATATCCCAATATCAACCGTTTTGGAAGATAGATATTAATGTTTATTTTCCAAACTTTATCCTAGAAGATTATATTACTTATATTCTAAGTTACTCAGAATGTTGAAGATCGACAACATTAGCATTTCTTGTTTCCTGTCGGTAATTATTTGGACAGTAAAAATAATCTTCTTGTCGTGCATCTTAAGAAGTTCATCGTTTTAATTAGAGTGTAATTTAGAACTGTAATTTAGAGAACTTACTTAAATTAATTAGCAAAAGTAAAATGCCTTTGTAGGGTTTTAGAAAGTTGACAAAATTTTGATGATTTGCTTTAAAAAAATAAGAATTTTGTAATAAAAATTTTAAGAAAAATCATTTATTGTTGTAAATTAATAAAAATGATGTTTAAAATTTGTTTATCTTATAAAATTGGGGAGGAAAAAAAAATCTGTGCTTGTAAAGATATAAAATCGGTGTGAGAAGAAGCATCAGATGTTTAATTGTTATGTTTTTATCGTTATAAATTTAATTAAGTAAAGATAAAAATTTGATAAATTTAATCAAAATGACGATAAAAATCAAACTAAAAATTTCAATTTTTGCTAAACGTTCGGATTATTATTTTAATTATCTATAAGAACAGCAACATTTTACATTTTAATTTATTTATTATTATTTTTTTTTTCTTTTAATCATTTAAAGTTTGAAAAAAGAGAGAGAGAGAGAGAAGAGGAGGAGAAAAATACAAGAGGTAAAAAAAAAAATCGATCTTTTATTACTATCAAGATAAATTATTGAAATTTTGTTCATTCGAAAATAATTTATTAAACTGAAAACTTTTTCGAAGTTCACCTTTTCCTTTATCAACAATTAATGGATTTTCTATGATAATTTAGTTTTGTAGTTTTTTTTTTTTAAGTTTGTTTTAAAACATTCATCGCAAAAAAAAAGAAAACTATTTGATTAAGTTAAATTTTTGAAGTCGAATAATTGAACCGCATTAAATTTAATTTAATAACAATTATAAATCTAGAAATAAAACAAAGAAAAAAAATATATATATATAATTATATTTAAACATTAACAAAAGATATTATTGAACATCCATTTATAAATGAACAGTTCATTAAATTAATTATCTTGATCAAATTAAAAGTACGTTATCTTCCTCATTAGAGAAAGTTCAATAACCACTCACTTCTATCTTTAATTTATTTTGAAGTTCGATTTAATGCGTTAAAAGAACGTCATTAAATAATTTTACTTTGTCTTAAATATTTTATATATTGTTTATCTGCTTGTAGAAAATGTTAGATAAGATTAATTCCGGTGATTTAACGCAATTCTTAAATATTTTCTAAATTATATTAAAGTATAAAAATTTCCAGTTATCTTGATTAGAATATATTTTTCTTGATGTTGTTCTCGTTGTTGGATGCAGAAAAACAGGTGAACATTTTTCTTTTTTTTTTTTTTTTTTAATTATAGATTTTTGAAGTGTTTACAATTAAATTTTGCGTAAAAACTTACTTAAAAATATTTTTACAACGTTGAATTAATTTAATTATTTAATAATCTAGTTGTTCGATTTTTTTTTTTTTTAGAAGTATAGAATATATAAAATTCTATCAAAACTCGTGTATAAAATTTTATTTTTTGGTTGTTAGAGAAAACATAATAAAATTTTTATTTATCGAGAAAAAAATCTTTAATGGCGTTATATTTATTTTTTAAAATAATTTTTAACACGCTAATGTTCAATTTGTGTCTTTGAATATTTTAAAAATATTTATATATATTTTTTGGGGGGGAGTGGAGGGGAAGAAATGTTCAACATATGAGACTGGCATCAGTCCAAGTGAGTAATAAATTAATCTCAGTTTTTGCTGTCAAAGTTGTCTATAAAAACACAGCTTACAAACAATCAATCGTGAAATATATCGACTCGTACTAGGATACTCCAATTCCCTTTCCAATATGTCATCGTACAGGATTGAAATTTTTTTTTGAACCGAAAAAAAACAAAAAAAAGCAACAGTTTATCTTACTGTTATCGAATAATTGAATCATTATCTCTATTCTCTCATCCGGAAGTGAAAGACAGGATAACTTACTTAAACAAAATCGACATTAAATCTGTCAGATTTTACTTAACAGATCAACTACAAAATTTACCTTTCGTACTACATTTTAAGAATTATGTGAATGATCATCAAGATCATTCACATAATTCTTAATGATGATCATTCACATAATTGATGATGATCATTCACATAATTGATGATGATCATTCACATAATTGATGATGATCATTGATGATCTTGATGACCATTGATGATAATTGATGATCTTTGATGATAATTGATGATCATCAATGATCTTGATGATCATTGATGATAATTGATGATCTTGATGATCATTGATGATAATTGATGATCTTGATGATCATTCACACAATTATGTGAATGATCATCAAGATCATTCGCATAATTCTTAAAATAGAATTTTAAGTCATAAAAATTACAACATCGCTGATGTCTTTCTGTTCATTTAAAAATATTTATAAATTTAATTAAATTATCGATCAATCTTGCATTAAAAACTAATGATAATGATGATTACTAGCGAATTAAACTGATGATAATACGATTGGACGAGTTTAAGAATAAATTCTGTTGAATAAATACAGAAAAAAAGTAAGAAAATTTCTACATATTTACAAAGTAAAGTTAGCAGAGAGAGGAGAAGAAACAATTTTCTTTATCTTCGGGCTATTGAATTAAATATATAGAGTAAGGTACGTGACCTGAAATAACATAGATTTACACATATTTCCTATTACTTTTTACACGCATGAAAAATGTCTAAAGTAGCCATAAATCGGCTAGTGTTTAAAGAAATTATCCGAAAATTCGCTAATTTTTTTTTTTTTGTGGTTTTCTTTCTGTCCGACATAGAAAGACTGGCATGGACAGAATTAAAAAAAAAAAAAAAAAAAAAACATAGTAAGAAACCTAAATGCGATACTCGAGTCTAATTGCGATTTAGGGAGGATAAATTTTAACAATTAAGTCTTATTTTCTCAGTAAACATTTCACTAGTGTTTCGGCATTAACGAAACTGAATAAACAATAATTAAGATTCTATTGAAGAGTTAGAATGGCAAGTCAATTATTTAGAAGAAAACAATGGACGACTATTCATTCCAATCACGACAGTAGATAAAGCAAATGCCGGATATTGAAGATTTGAATTAACAGTTTATTATTATTGTTATATTGGGGTACATCAACGTGAGCAAGGGATAACTCCGGAGCAATCAGGCAAGATATAGCTACTTGAGATGTTTAGTTGTGTGTTAACTAACTATTTATGTCAGTGCTGAGAAACTTTCTTATATGTTGCATGTATTGAGTAGTGATGCCTTTTGTAGTGTTATGTATGTCTTGGGGTGTAAATCTAGTGTTTTGAGGC